>JAMKCH010059560.1:0-19523 GCA_023653785.1 Ophioderma brevispina | reverse complement strand
TGAACAATTAGGGAACATTTTGCAATAAGAATCAGACCATTCTGAAATGTTACCTCAGGATGGCCTTGACATTTATTGCACTATAACTATTAAACTATAACCCACAGATAGGGCAAAGAGTATACCTTTTTTAATCCTTAATACATGGCCAAAATGTTGGTATAGATTTCAGGACAATTATACATACCTTTATATTTCCCCCTGTACAAAACCTTGCCTCCCTGCCAAATATATGTTCCCTGCTACATGTACTGATACTTCAATATGGTATTTTTCATATGTTTTCACTCATTCATTTCTAAGTATAACAACACCAAAGTGGGTCTGTGGCAATATTTTGAGGTCAAAACCGTGCCGCCAAAATATCCTCTGTGCTCAAAGAATATGACCATGTCACACCTCTCATCAATTACCTCCACTGGCTCTCAGTTCAAAATTGCATAACATTTAAACCCGTGGATCTAGTTACCACAATGCATCACTGACTTTGCTCCATTATATCTCACCGAAGTCATTCAATGGTATCGACTACTAGAATATTGCATTCACTTCAACTGCAACAACGGCTTTGACACACTGCTGCTCAGCTCTGGAACAATCTCTCCCACAGAATTCACCATTCAAGCCTCACTAGCTCTTAAACGCATGCTCAAAACTCATCTGTTCAATATTTAACTGTTGTTTTTCTTGTTTATCTGATTAACCATTGCTGTTTTTTATGCTTGTTAAGTGCTGTGATAATTGTTCTTGTAAGAGCGCTATGTAAATGGCCGTATGGTGTATTTCAACACCCACCTGTCCCCCTTCCAAATCCCCCTCCATCCCCCTCTCCCAACATCCCACTTTCCTCTCCCAACATCCCACCTTTCCCCTCCCAAACAGGCCCACCAGGCTAGAATTTGGGCGCGAATCCGAGAATCAATTTCGCAAGATCGTGCATTTGATTTGCGGGAATCATTGTGAGTCTCGTAAACTTTAGAATTAACACAGTAGCGAATTCGATGATTCCCGCACAATTTCCTTTTTTGAGAATCAACCCGATTCTCGCACTTCTCGCAATTTCTACCCCGCCACCTTCCCCCCTCAAAAATCCCACCTTCCCCCTCCCAACATCCCACCTTCCCCCTCACAACATCCCACCTTCCCCCATTCCAACAATCCCATTCCCTTCTCAACATCCCACCTCCCCTCCCAACATCCCACCTTCCCCTCCAAACACCCCCTCCCCCTCCCAAAAATCCACCCCATCCCCCTCCCAACATCCCACCTCACCCTCAAACATCCCACATTTCCCCTCTCCAACATCCCCAACTTCCCCCCATCCTCCCAACATTTATAGTATTCGTTATTTCCTGGTCTTTTCATTTGACACCACCGGCGGGTACAAACATTTCCATTGTGGAGATATTAAATCATGAAAAAGGTCTCCCACGAGTATAACTAAGAGACGTTTAGGAGGCACCTCCGGGGTTGCATGATTAGGAGCCGCACTACAACCTATTGACTGCTATGGGGGCATGTTTGAAACTATAGGCCCCCAAGGGGCTTGATCTCGATGAGTATGGTTTCGAGATCACGAAGGCCTATAGTTCTCAACCATGCTCCGAATAAAAGCAGTCAATATTTGTTTTATATACCGCAGATATATAGATTTTTGTCATCTGATTGGTGTTAAAGAACATTATAAGACACAATCTTTGCCGAACTTGGTGCCCCGGAAACTTTGGCATTGGTGGACCCCCTATTCCTTCGCCTCCCCTAAATCAATGTTGGCTGAGTCTTGGTATATGTGAGTGGTAGTGCTGTATGTTTTTGCTCAAACATTGCTGGGTGGGGGTGGCGAGGGTGGGGTGTAAACAAAAAGTAAATAAATGTTATACCCCCCCCCCCCCTAACAAAATACTCCACTCAGGTAGTAAAACGGGGTCAGGAAGCTCAATGTCCCAAAACAAATTTTGCAACACGATTGAAGGATGCTAACACAGGCCCTTATCATATGTAAGGCATGGCGTGGATGCATGGTTTAACAATTGTGTGTAACTTAGGGTCCAAAACTTGTGAAGAATTGGCAATCAAATCCTTTCGTGGGTGAGGAAGTGATGTTGGAGTCCATAATACGAATCGCCGTAATCGACTTCTTGCCAATTTTTTGTAGGCAAGATGCGTACAATTCTTGAGATCCGAATTTGTGAACTTTACACGGCCTGCAGATTGCCGTCATCGGTGTCAAAATATAATCCTCGAATATCTCATGGTGGATTTTACCTGCCGTTGGTATTAACCCTATGAGCTGCATCTTGATTCCTTTAGATTCTTCTTCTAACCAGATCAAAAGCATGATTAGTGATGATGCGATTCAGCCATTTCATTGCTCTTGTTTGTATCAGACTTACAAACAAGCAGCAGTACGGAGTAAACAAAATGAGGGGTCTACATGGGTGACAAAATAACTAGGCTGTCACTAGATAAGAAGCCAAGTGTCAAAATGTAACAATAAGAACAGTGTCGCAAGTGTCACAAAGATAAGAATGGCTGTGTCGCAGTGTCCCAGAGTGTCGCAATTTTACCATGGAGAGACTCATTAAAATGCGATGGTTTGCTTTATATTCATCTCTTACATAAGCTTCAATATGTACACTACACTCATTATACGGATGAATAGTTCGTACGACAGTCTTTTACGCTGGGAAGAGGTGTCCAGGGCATAGTTTATGAACTATGCCCGCTCTTCCCAGGGCATAGTTCATTTTTGGTTCAATTCTTGAAGCTAGTTGAATTTATGCCTCCACTTTTAACCAATCAGATGACAGGGCTCTATATAGGAGGTATACAGGGTGTCCCAGAATGATTCGTACCCAAAAAATCTAGAATATATTAATTTTTTAAAATAATAAAATGGCTGATATGGGGGTTTTTGCTGCAATCATCAACTTAGGCATACTTTAAAATTTCAAAAGTATTTTAGATCATAAAAATTGGGCTATCCAAAGTGTAGAAACAGTCCAAAGTGTCAGAGGTGGTGATTTCGTCCTTACGACAAAGTGCTAAAATAGTGTATAGAACTTGTTAAAAGGAAACATACAAATTAGTCCATGAGCCAGTTTTTGTACGGGCCTTAAAATTTGAGTTTGTTGCACCCACCTGGTGATTAATTTTCCAATATATCACCTTGAAGGGGGTGTCCTCCTGACTAGGATTATGTATGTTTCCGCCCCGAAAAGTTGCACATTAGCGCGTACTGCTTATTTCAAAATGGCCACCATTGTTTTATGAAAAACTGCTATTGTATTTTCATTATAGATAGGAATTTTATCCAGGACTAAACAAAATAAAGTTCTACCTTCCTGAAGTAAGCGTAAACGTTTAAGTGTCCAAGATGGCCGCCGGTAGGAGGCATGTTTTGTTAAATGTACTAAAATTGCCAAATAAATGGGGTAAGAATGCGAGTAATATTTTGAGAGCACCAAAAAGAGATTTAATGACATTTGTGTATTGCTGACATGATCATAACTCATGATGGCGGCGGTTATACCCGATCCGGGGGACATAAATCAATAAGAAAAACACCCCTGCACATCTTTTTCGACATAATAAGAACCATAACGAAAACTATTGATAACATTTTCGCGCAATTTTCTCTCGTACTTCTGGATAATTGCAGACCACTCAACACTAGTTGACGCTGGGAAGGAAGCTGATCTAGGTAGTAGAGAGAGAAGGAGCCTGTGGTACAAGTCAGAAACAAAGATAGCACTTGATGTGCTCGAAAGCAACTTAGGTCACAGGCATATTTAAATTTTCCTTCTTCATATAGACAATTTTTTCACTTCTTCATAAGCATAATTTTTTTTATTTTTACTGGGAAACACCTATGACGTCACTGAATAGTCCTTAAATACAGTCCACACCCATTTATTATGATTTTATTGTGTCAGGTTGATATGAGCTGTTGTCTTCCTATGAACTATATAGAGTCAGTTTAAACTATGTTTTATGGCCCAAGTAGTAACCAGCTATAGTAACGGCACTCTCTAGGACAAGTCAATATCCTACTTTAATATTTTTTACATCTTGGAAATGATTTAGGGTCATTATTAGAAAGTGCTGTTTAAAACGTAGAAAAGATAGGTAGGGCTGCTTTTCTTCTTGATTTACGTACCCTAGAGCGAATATAATCACCACCATCTTTAAAAACAAGCCTGTACGTAAAATATAAATGCCATAAAATCTTTTTAGAGCTCCCAAAATATCACCCAGGTTCTTATTTCAACAATTTGCCATTTTTAAGTTCATTTAGCAAAATATGCCTCCTTGGACGCCTAGATGTTTAAGCCCCCTTCAGGCAGTTAAAAACTTGGTTTCGTGTAGTCGTGGATAAAATTTCTATCTGTAATGAAATTATAATGGCGGTTTTACGTAAAGCAATGGCAGCCATTTTGAAATGGGCAGGACACTCTAACGTGCAGCTTTTCGGGGCGGAAACATACCTAATACTAGTCAGGGGGACATTCCCTTCAAGGTGATATATGGGAAAATTAATCACTAATTGGGTGCAACGAACAGAAAATCTGATGATGGCAGCTTATGGGCTAAATATTTAGTTCTCTCTTGCTTTTCAACTATTTTGTTCCCTCTTCTTAGCAACTGTAAAAGCTGTAATTTTAACTCAATATTGATTATCCATGCATACAAAGGGTTGGTCATGCTTTGTTACACAAGAAACTCATGCTTATCTTGGATTTTGGAGGGAGTTCTTGAAGAGTGAATGATGTTGTATGGTAGGCTATTGCAGGCAATTCAAGATTAAATGGTAGAGATTGAGACCTAACAAAAGGGCGCGCCACTTACCGTGCAGAGAGGATCTGTCATTGCAAAAACAGCTCGGGGGAGACCCAAGCTATTAGAAGCGATGATTTGCTGCGAGATACACTAGAGAGCGCGAGTGACCTTTAGGTGCCAATGGCTACAATGTGAGAAAGTTTGATCGCCATGGTATGGTCAGAAACACGTCACTATGAAGGTGTCGGTACCAGAAACAAAAACCGCCAGATAAATCTTTTTTTTTTCATTTGCCAAAAGGACGAAATCACCATGTCTGCAAAAGTGGTACGTATCATCGGTTTGCAAGCCCGACTTTCACAGATCTAAAATTCTTCCCCGCACAGCTGAATTATGCCATATTCTAATTAAAGACCAGGACTAACCCACTATCATTGTTTTCATGGCCAAAAAAATCAATAATTTTGTATATTTTTGGGGTGGACGGTACTAATCATTCTGGAACAACCCTGTATAATATTAATACTTCCTTCTCTTTATTAACATCCACCTGGGGGTCACAAACGTTTCCACCCGGTTTGCATGAAATCTGGTTTTTTTTTTGTTACACCAGCACACCATCCATCCCAGGGGGGGGCCCATATACTGGCAAATATAAACAATGCTGACTAGTTTATTGTAATGAGAAACCACTCCTGAATCAAATTCCTTGCAAGGTGTAGTATTTCACTACGGTTGGATCATACACAAATATGGGCGGCAAATTTTTGACTGAACAATGGACCAAGCAACTTGGTATTAGATAATTGCAATTGCATTCAAAAAGCAATTGGACCCCTTTTAGTGGCACGATGCAATTAAACCAATTATGATTCACGCAACATGTATTGGCAAAGTAGTCTCCCAGGTAGCACAGGAATTTTGCATTATCCAATGTACCCGTTTCAGTGATACAGAAATTATGATATTTAATTAGCCTCATTTGCATACCTCAGCTGCATATATTCACACACTTTGACATGGTCAAAAAAGATGGCACCATGATAGGTTGATTGGCCAGCGAGGAATTTTTTGCGTGTCCGAAGTACCGTTTCAAACAATATAGCAATTTCGCTGGAATTTTGCATATTAAATTAGTCATTTGACATACCTAATTTGCCCGAAATAGCCCAAAATCTAATCACGGGTCAAGGAAACATCTTCAACCTGCTAACTTCACAAAGTTACATCATATATGCCTTACGGAACATCAGATTAATTTGTACACAAGCTTGCGGGAAAATGTTCTTAAATTATGCAAATTAGATAATTAATAAGCATATTTTAACCCAAAACTCTAATCAGACCGAGAACTCATCCACCCGCTTCCTTCCATCAAGATTCCATCATGAGCCATACGGAATCCAGGTAAATTGGTACACAATGGTTTTACATATGGACAGATAGACACACAGTATGCCATGACAGAAGCAGACCTGAAGAAAAGTCAAATGGTTCCTACCAGGGTTTGAACCCCAACTCACAAAAAGGAATTTCTTCTCTAATACAAAATTTACCATTGGCTAATGCAAAGAGTTCAGCCATATCATGGGGATTTTAGTATAAGTCAAAATTGAGTTACCCTCCTCAGTACCACAACCTTCAATCCTGAATTTAGTACTCGAACTATGTATCTATATGCTATGACTGGCAATATTAGGATCAGTGAAGTCTTGGAACTGTGCATAGATTTGTGGACAGTCTTTTGTGGCAGAACAATGCGACACAAAGCTGTTCAATTCTGCCTGGCAAAATATTTATAGCAAGATTTTCCACATTGAGGAATTCCCATAGAAGTTGTTTCTAGGCAAGTTTATTTTACATGGATAGGTCCCGTATTTAAAATGTAAATTGCAAGCAGGCTTCATTTAGGCCCAGCCTCGGTCTAGGCCCCATCTTGTATTAGTCTTCTGTGACCATAGCTTATCTCACTTACACAATTAGTGCATAGGTCGTCTTCACTCTGTTGTGCTTTGCGAGTGACAGGAGGAGATTTTTTCAGGATAAGAATTTCTCTCAAATTCTCACTGGATCGTGTGACCACCTAGTGCACCTACCAAGAACTTTTTGAAGGTTTATGAGGACAAACAGGTGCAAAAGCAAACCGCAAACCTAGTTTCGAACTTGCCTGACTACCGAAATTGTTCCCATAGAAAAAACCTTGGCTTTGACTTTCTGTCGTGCACGACAGAACACTAATATCTTATTACATTAAGACGGGGTATTAGGCTTATTCACCTCAGGTGTGAATCTAATACATGGTAAGCATTTCCAAATATGCAAAAAACATAGGGTTCGAGAAAAATTGGGCGCTTCTTTCTGGAAAATATCAAGTCTCTTAAAGGGCCTCACCCCAGAAACAGAGATAAGTCAGCCCCTGCTGCAAATGATGGGGTTTTGAGAACTTTTCGAATGTACCCTAAAGACCGAGATAAAGGGCGAGATCTGGGTTGAAATCATGGTTGCACATATTATGTTATAACATCTTGAAGTATACTAAAAGGTTATTTATTTTTGATCTACTCTGGAAGAACATTATTCCTGTTTGTAGTTTATGTCCGCAAAAAAAGGACAGAAATTAAATGCAGTGGCCGGTGCTATAAACAATTGTTATCCATCAAACCCCTCATCAAAAATCAAACTGAAATTTTGGAAAGTACCTTTTCTGGATATCTGATAGGACAAACCCTTCCCGATCTTATTGTTGCACCCTTCTTTTCCTCCTTCTCCCATTCTTTTTGCTCCCTTTTTCTATTTCCACAACCTCTTCCCTGCTTTTACCATAAACTATATCTCCTGGCTCTCTGCGTGTTTTAACTTCTCCTTATCGATAAACAAAAATGAGGTATTAGAGCACAAAATGCACATTTAATGATTTGACAGTGGCCCTGCATTATCTGAAATGTACCTTAATGCACTTGTTAACTATTTAAAGGGTCCTTAAAATATCTTAATGAAAAGGGCGTTTCCATTTTTAAAGCCGGGGTTTTTACATCTTTATAATGCATACCAGAGTATTATTTCACCCCTGAAATGAACAGCCCAAAATGTATTATCATGTGTATAGTAATACAAATGCGCCTCTTACTCATCTGCATAGTTACGGCGTGTTACTTCAGTGTCAAGTAATTATGATTATATGATGTGAACTCCACAATTATATACCACATTAATCTGGGCTGTAGTATTTTTAAAATTAATTTTCAATTTTTTAATTTGTTTATGATTTTAACGACCTCTAGGGGTCTATTACTTGTAAACTTAATGACATTACAGTGTATTAATGTGACGGGGATAACGTACCCGAAACCACAAATATGGCAAATTAATGCAAGACTTTAAATAATATTTGTTGTTCTGGAAACTGGTTTAGTTGATGTTCAACTTCCAAGGAACAGCAAATATTTTGCTGGATAATATTTTAAGTCGTCAAGATTTCAATCAGGTGAGACATGCTCCATGGGACTGCTACAAGGGAGTTGTCAATGGGTGTGAATCTTTTACACACCTTTAATTGAGAGAGTTAATTCATGACTTCGTTATTCTTGAATTTTGTTCCCGTACCTAACTTAACCAGGGGCGGGGGGGGGGGGGGGGGGGGGTGTACCAATTGGTTTGGGTGGGAGCGGCTACACGATCTCTGGAAGTAGGACCCATCGCTATACATTTTTGCCAAAAAAAAGGGGACCCATAGATATACCATATTTTGCCAAAACACAATTTTCCCCCAAAATTTAACCCAAATTTGCCATTTTCACTGACACAAATTTTGACTTAAGCAAATTTGGAAATTTGGCTTCAGATTGAGGAATGCGGCTAATTTTCCAACAAATTTCAGGAAAATTTGAAAAAGGAAAAAAACTAAAAAATTAAAAAAAAAAAAAAAAGGGGTAATTGATATACACAGGAAGGCTGAAAATGGGCGAGGTCTGTGGCACGTCCCTGTATGGTCATGTGTTGAGAACCCCCCCCCCCCCCCGACTTAACCTGTAGTTTCACTTTCAATAACATTTAGTCAATGTCTAAGACTACATAGTAAAACGGGTGTAGTAATACTATAAGTTGACAAATTGGTGAATATCAGAACTAAAAGTCCATGGTCCAACCTCTGTGGTGGCAATTTATTGACCACGGACAATATCCTGTGTTTTGTCAACTGTCAACATATGACTGTGGTGGTGATAACAGAAGTACTGTTAAAATGGTAAACTTAATACACAATACTAAAATACAATCAATATAACTCGACTAAATACAAACCAATTTCACCATCGACACTCACATTCGCAATTTACCCCACTTATAATACCAGACTAGGTTTTTTAACACTTTCCATACAAAAAAAATTGAAAGCAAAAACATATGAACATCAGTAAAGTAATATGTGACAAGCTACAGGTTAGATGGAATCATGCAAAGTTCCCAAGAAATAAAACAGTGGTTGCATTTAACTGGCTTCTATAGCAGAGGGGGTTTGAACTAGTCCATAATACATTGCAAGGGCCATTCTGATGTACTAAACATATGTCAGTAATATAGAAAAGTTTCCAAAGTTAAAATAAGCAAATATTAAAAAAAGATTATATTAAATTTTTTATTTAAAAGATAGTGTTTGTGTGCAGGAAAGGTGTCGAAAAAGGTCGAGTTTGATGTATTAAAAATGGGGATTTTTGTGGGATCACATGCGGGATCATGCCATGGGAGTATTGAATGTGAACGGTCCCAAACTGATGATTGTGGGATGGGCTAAATATCTCTCTTAGGTAGCTGTGTGTTCTAAGGCCACGGCACGTGGTTATCAGATATGCTATGCAAATGCAATGGCTCTCTAGGCCAGCATTGATAATGAATGGCTTTCAGCTTTCACACAGCAGGAATCTACAATTGTAGGAAAACAGACAATTCAGCCAATCTTGCCTACCAACACAATTCCTGCCAAAAAAACAAAAGGACGAACAAACTGCCCCCAAACGCCACACTGCTCAGAATTTTCAAAATCCACAACAGAACTTCAAAGAAATGTCCTTACTTGCATTCTGCGAGTTTCAAAAGCATTGGACAAGACATGATGAGAATGTTTGAGAGAAACAGTGGGTTTCCTACTCTAATTTGATACGTGATGACAATAGCCATTTATAGGCTAAAAAATTGACACCAGTGTTGAAAATCTCAAGACTGACTAATACCGAAAGGCATGTGGGAAAAATGGATTCGCCAGTAGAGCCGTAGAGATTGCGTGTTACTTTTCGGTTTGGCGAGTACCGAAGTACCACCAAAAACGTTCAATTTTTCTCGCTAGGTTCTATAGGTTCAGACCCAATTACGATACAATCTTTAAAAACAAAAAATAGTAACGGACCTCTGATGCCAAAACTTCCATAGAACCCCTCCGTTTCGGAGATATCTGAGATTTAGTTAATTACACACATTCTCTATGAAGGAACTGATAACGTTAATCTTCCGCGCAGTACAAAATTTAGATAATATCTTTCGCAGTCTGTAACACCGACTACCACACTTTCGGACGCCGTTTATAGACTTCTTCAACGCAAGTGACTTTGGAAAACAAAAAATCAAAATTATGAGGTTTAGGATATGGACCTTTACGGTTTTCAATAATTTGTACTATTTAGAAACCCACCGGTTGAAACGAAAATCAAGATCAATGGCACAAAAGCCAAAGACATGCCGAAATGTTGCCAAAATTCTGCACCTTTGCGAAGCTTGCTAAATTCGCACCCATGCACCAGAGAAGAAATCTCTTCCCTCCGACAGTGCTGAATGAAGTTTTGATCAATTTAAATAAAGATTACTAAAATTAGCATGCTCTTCAGGGAAATTCCGACCGCGAAGACTGGACTAATACTTTGTGCCTACTCTTTAAGTGCTAGATTTTGCAATGTAGCTTGCCGGTAAATGCACAGTGACTGTAATGGGTACCCAGTTGTTGAATGCTTGTGTGGCATTAAACAAATGAGATTGAATTTGTAACTTTTAATTTACAGGCTCTTATAGTGCCACACAACAGAGCAAAAAACATAGAATTCATGGATGAGTGATGAGTACGGGTATTCTGATCAACTGCAGGAGCGTGATATTTCAGTAATTCAACAATGCGCCATGTGTACTGTTGGGGTCATGCCACTGGGTCAAGTTGACCAATTTTCACCGATACTTCAATTACGCTACTGAGATTGGAGGATCGCTATTATTTCCTAATTAGCGATCTGGAGTGAGTTTAAGAAGGTTTTTCATTTTTGTTACGTATTTTGTCACAGCTCAATTAGCAGTCGGATATCTAAGGGTCCTTGTGCACGTGTCCATCTACTCAGGTCAGGGGGTATGATGGGTACAGGTGCGAGAAAGAATACAGATTTCTCTATGACAAAATCCCCCATGCCCTTTTGGGCTAAGGGGATAAAAATGAAAATCAGTTATACAGATTCAAAATGGCGGTAAAAAAAACCAATTTTTAAGATGCGCACCAAATTCTCCCGCCCAAAAATGAAAAACCACTTTCCCAAAGGACTTTTTCAATGAAATTTGGCTCATAATCACAGTAGGACATAAATACAATTACATTGCTGAAATAAAAATTCAAAAATGTTACTCCAGTATGATTTAAGGGGCAACAAAAATTTTGAATAGCACCACCAAAATGCTTATTTATGCTAATTAGTATAAAAACGCTATGGCCGATTTGAATTTTTTCCACCAGAATATGATGTGCAACTGATAATTAGGCAATTACATAAAATCTTGGGCAAAAATAATTTAGAGTTGAAACATGGCCAAAAAAGAAATCCTTGGTCCACATGGACCCTGCCTAAAAGTGTTAAAGGGACACGAGGACTGAAATTTCCAGAAAGAAGCGCCCCCATTTTTTTTCGAACCCAGGTTTTTTGCATATTTGTAATGCTTACCAATGTATTAGATCACACCTGAAGCGAATAAGCTGAATACGCCTTCTTTATGTAATAAGATCATTTAGTAATTTCTGTCAAGCACGACAAATTCAAAGCATGGTAATCGGACGATTACGATAGCAGGCAAGTTCAAAACAAGGTCTGCGGTTTTCTTTTGTACTTGTTGAATAACCTTCCAAACGTTCTAGGTAGGTTGTCTATTACAACCGATTTAGTGCAATTTGAGAGAAATTTGTATCCTAAAAACATCTCCTCCTGTCACTTTAAGCTAACCCTTTCCAAATAACCACCAATGCATTTTCATGCACATCATAATTTAGGAACCCTTGGTGTCAGTGCCTCTTTGGCCCCAGGTAATATCAATACAGCTACTTTGGATGATCTGGCTCACCCACTAATATAGTGATATAATAATAGGAGCATCACTGTAGTTCTTATCTCACTCGCCCGATCGCTAATAGCCTCGTCCGCAGAAGCCCCAGATTTGAAGTGGTCAACATTTTGGTATCAGAAGAAAGCTACTATTGTTCTCATTTACCCTGTGAAATCTTAGAGCCAAAGGATGTTTGGTTTGGAAGTTATGAGTGAAAATGTGCCCCATTTTGGTCGACCAATATTAATTTTACACAGTACTCTATGGGGCTTACAAAATCACATTTTTAGCTCTCGCATCAAAACGGATTGAAATAGCGTGTAACTTTACAGATGGGGTTTTGGAGTGAAGGCCAATCTATCAAGATGAAAACTTCATATCCTTAAATCGGGCCATCCCCCTTTAAAAGGCAATTATGGTGAAGTAAAGTGTCAAACCATATAAACCTATAATTGTTTGATGCACTCGGACTCCCAGATTTTGTTTTCATTTTCGATATCTGTTATAGTTTGACATTATCATGGTAAAAGTATTAAACCCAATCTTGGAAGCATCAGTCCTTAAACATAATTTGTGCCTCATGAAGAATTCAATAAGCTTGTTACTTTGTCTAATTGCCTCATTTTATTGTTTCCTTACTTGATGATTACTTCTTGTATCAGCAGAAGCACAAGAAGCCTCTGAAGTGGTTGTATCATGAGATGGAAGATTGGGAAATGAGATTTTAAGAAGTGACGCCACCACTTTTTGCTGCTCAGAATTATCAGGTGCCTGAAAGCAAAGCATGAAAATAATAATTTATAAATATTTTATAATAATAGATACTTTATCATATTAATATTAAAGAGACACTGGCACACAGGGGAGAGCAGCCAAGAAATCCAGTTTTAGACATCGCCATTGGTTTAACACGTAAAAGCGAAATCTTGACGAAAAAATTCGGAATTTTTTATATGCATGTTGTCTAGGAATATTTTCTTATTCCAAAACCGTTGGAGCTGAAGAATCAACTCCACTGTAAGGGTTATTTTTGATTTTTCTGTATGAATAACGGATGAGGACGAGGTCATTTGTGGGTCATGGGAACACTTATGACCCACACACACATCAAAGAGCCTAAATCGGTTTGTGTCTACATTGGCGTAATCTATTTTGATTAGTTTTGGTGACTTGCTATATTGAAAGAGGCTTGGCCGCCATCGTCTGCTGGCACATTTGAAAACTAGTGCAACCTCAAGATTATTCAAAATGGACATTTTTGCATGGTTGTAAGCTTTTATATATTTAAGCCCAAAACAGCGCCCTTATGAGTCAAATGTAGCCCTAAGCTTTACCCCGAATAGAATTGGAATTTATGAATTAGTTAGGTCGAAATCAATTCAAAATTTTGGGAGAAAAAGAGAACCAAATTGGAATTAAATTGAATTTTGATATCAGATGAAAGGCCGTATTTTTCTCATTGTCTCCCTGAAATTTCAGCTTTGAAATCCATTTCTTTCCCAAGATACGTTAAAAAAACTACCGTTTTAGTGGTTAACCATCAATAATAACACGGTAGTGAATAGGGCGTTGCACTATGCATTATCGCGTCTAGCATCAAAACCGCAAGCTTGAGCTTGTTTCCCACGGTAATTAGTGGGCAGCTTGTGCAAGTGTAGGGCTTTCATATCAAGTAGAGAACACTATAGACAAAAATCGGAACAAGCACCTTTAAACATAAACTTCTCATTAATGAAGCGTCTCAGTCACTTAAAGGCACTATCAGTGATTTGCTCAATCAGAAAACAAAAAAAAATATCAAAAATCAGTTCTTTGCATGTCTGTAACAATTACGTACAGGTATCCCAACATGCCCTGCAAATGATAAGACCAGAAGCAACCTAATACGGACAAAATCAGATATTTTAGTCATTGCTGTCCGTACGGACAATTCCTACAACACGTAATTGAATGGGGAGTCATATCTTTGAACATTGCCGTTTTCTTCCATTTTCTGTCAATTTTTCAGTTGGGAAAGGTAACTTATGGGAATTCTTTGGAGTTCTCCTTCACTTTAAAGCTATTACTGCAAATTTGAAATATTTTGATTCTTTTGGGAAAATCAATGATAGTGTCTTTAAATTATGCATTACCTTGGACTGATAGACCTCTGCATCCCATTCAGCAAGAAGAACCCATAAGTTGACCAAGAGATTTTTTGAGCTACTGAAGTGTGAAGACAACAATGAGTTCTGATCCCCTCTGAAGCTGTGGCTTCTAGTTGAAATATTCCTATGAGTGAATGAGTATTAGAATTTAACGACATCTCAATACAATTGTGTCATATCGTGTCATTAAGATAAAATATGTCAATATTTTTAACAAAAAAAACCTTAAAACTATAACATTGAATAATAAAATAGATTTCTTATTCCTGACAGAACTATACAGGCTCCCTAGAAAGCCTATGTTGTCAAAAATTATTTCAAATATAAAACAATAAACAGATTGATTGCAATGACACATGCAGAAAACACACGTCTACAATAAAAGCATGCATATTACAAGCGATAAACTGATCAGTTCCTAACTACAAAAGATGCACATCATAAACTGATGAACCAGTTCATCACCCGTCCATGTATCAAACAAGATAAACTTATTAATTGCAATAATACACATAGAAAACACATGCCAACAGTAAAAGCACAACTACAAGAGTTATACTGATAAATTAGTACATATCATACACTGATGAAAAAGTTCATCACCCGTCCATGTCTCAAGAAAGAATGACCAATTTCAACAACTTCGGTTTCTGCCAATCAACAACCACATCAGAACATACAAACATAAGATCCCTATGAAAAAGACAAGATGCATTAATACAATATTGCTATATTTAAAGGCAAATCTAATACAGGTTCTATGGATGGGAAATAGTCCTATCTATGGGGTGGGTGTAAAATTAGTACTGTAATTACTCAGTAGAAAGATTCACAGACTTTTTTGTCTTGATATCATGCTGATTTGTATCTTTAATTTCTAACACAAAATATAGCCCAGGAAGTTCCAGTTTTTACTATTTTTCACTTTTAACTTAGACCTGGCCCCCATTTTTACCTCTTTTCTAAACACTTTTCGGCCAGAGGGAGGGTGCCAGACCAGATCTATTTAGTGGTGTGGAATCTACAATTACACATATCTGCCAGACACCTTAAGTTAGAAACCATACATGAGACGTGTGCATGAAATATGGAAATCTTTTGGTAATCAATCGACAAATGATTCCATATTTTCAATGCACAGATTCTTACCTTGCAAGAAAATGTCTCAATGTATTTATTATGTTATAGTCGGGGATAGAAACCCTTTGACGAGCGCATACTTCCTTGGTCTATGCGTGTTTACTGCGGAAAAAATGCACTTGCCTCTGATTGGCCACCGAAGCGATCTGCTGTTGCTGGGTCACAGACCACGCGCCATATGCGCTGATAGCTCCGCCCCCTTTTACAACCAGGAAGTACGCGCTCGTCAAAGGGTTTCTGTCCCTGAGTATAGGTACCTGTGCATGGGGTGCAGCCAGGTGCAGGTGTTGTAAAGCTAAACAAGTGGCTTGTATTTGGGATTTGAAGGATTCACACATCTGAGCCTGCAAGTCCTTGATTTCCTGTGCCTCCGCCACAAGGCTGGCATATTCCTTCTTTACTTGCTGTAAACGATGGGTTAATTCACCAGGGTTTAACTGTACATAAGAAAATAGAAAATTTGATTGATTTCTCAGTGCTTTCATAAACGAGTTGACCACTTTTATTTTCCTTCTTAAGCAGCACATTGACTCAAACAACAAAAACAATATCAGGGTTCCACACAATTTTGTTCTCAATTTCTAGTGTTTCCCCAAGTTTTTTACTCAAATTCCAGGTGATTTTGTCTCCTTGAGCAGTGGAAATTTCTTCAAGGCAACAATCTTCCTTGGATTTTAAGTTTCTGTTATATACACATGATACACAGAATTTTGATGATTGAATATTATGCATCTTCAATGTCATTTGACAGCCTATGAGGAAAATGACAAATAATTGGACCCCTGGCATCAATTTCGGTTGAAGAGCTCCTGCTCATCAACCATTGTTCACTTCACATTAATTAATGACTCACTAATTACAAATACTCTTGAGCATTCTTAATTTCAAGTGACAGATATTTTCATGTATTTAATGTAGGGTTAAAACAAGTATTAGCCCTAGCATTCCACTCATAATTTCATAAGGAACGTACTCCTAAATACACACAAAAAACCAATAGCATGAATATCCATATTTTCATTCTCGATTTTCCCTCAACCAAAAAAAAAATCTGAGGGGGCACTCTGAGCCTCTTGCCACCCACATTGCTCAATATTAAGATAAATGTCCCAACTAGAATTTCGCGGTTCCCGGCTTTCACTTTTCCTAAGGGGTTTGGTTCCTTCCGGAACCTTATTCGGGCGTCTTTGACGATATGTGTGTGTGTGTGTGGGGGGGGGGGCTTTTGTGAGTGACTGCACCCCAGGTTTCATAACCATTTTAGCCCACATGCTCTTTGACCCCAATTACATGTTTCACACAAGATGGCATAGTATAGTAGTCTTTCGAAGGAATTTTGTCAATTCAATGTACCACACAGCAATTATGCATATATATTTAGCTCATTGCATCAAAGAATGGCCCTTTAATTGGCCCACATGCCCTTTGACCCAATTATGATTCATACAAAAGATGTATGGCATAGTAGTCTCATGTAGTGAAAGAATTTTGCATATCCGATTTACCGTTTTATTGATACAGCAACTATGCATATTTATTTAGCTCATTTGCATAGGCTATTCTGCATATATCACACACTTAAAATTGCAAAAAAGATGCATGCCATGGACTTTCATGTAATGAAGGAATTTTGCGTATCTGATCTACCATTTCAAAATTACAGCAGCTAAGCTGATTTTTGCACTTTTTTTGCATATATTTTACGCTTAAAATCTATCCAGGTTGAGAACTCTTTGACACCCGCTTCCTTCCACCATGTTACATCGTTGCATGCCTTACAGAACTCCAATAACTAGTACAAAGCCTTGTGGGAAAATGTTCATAAATTATGCAAATTAGATACTTAAAATATTTTACTCCCAAAATCTTATCAGGTCGAGAACTGACAAAGGTTTCTTAGATTTTCGCCAAAATGACCATCATGGCCACCAGGTGACCACTAGGCACAAACGGTGTATACCATATATGCAGCTTGGGTAAGCGGTCGTTTTGATCAATTTTCACTGCAATTGGACCATTAAGCAGTAGACAGTAGCATTTTGAAGCCAGCCAGTAATGCGTTGGAAACAAAGAAGAAGAAATTGACCAAATACAAGACCTAGCCATTCTGAATATGTCCTACCTGTTTTTCATTCTGTAAGTGTTCACCAAACTCATCATCCAGCTTTCTTGTCATATATTCCAAATCAGATTCAGCTTTGCGGAACTATGAAAACAAACAAATTGATTTAAACATTTTATCAACAATCTGTCCTAAAAGACTGCAAATTAAAGTGCAAATATTTGTTGTCACATAGTGGTTGTCAAAACAGTTGTAAAATTGACACATTTCATTCATAAACTTTTCAAAATAGCAATAGTTGAGTCAGCACTCAGCAGTTTGTTTGCTTATTGGATTAAGAAATTTTCTGTTGTGACTGAAGATGAGGATCTCTTTTGAATTGTCTTTGCACATTTAATAGAGCATGACTTTCACACTTAAGTGTACACAGCCAATTTCTTCATGGTATACCACACAGCTTCCACCGAGTAGACACGGATTACCCACGCACTAGACATACAATCGCCGGCCAGGATTCTGTGTATTTTTGCCGCACAGACGGATAGGGTACACACAGCGGCTATCTTCACTGTCGGAGAGTAGCTACATGGTTACTAGGGTTCGGATACTTCCGGAAGAAACCTATTTCTTCCGGAAGAATGGAAGAAACTGGAAAAAGGGGTTTCTTCTGGAAGAAACTGGAAGAAATAAATGTATTACATGAACAACAAACTAAATTACACCATATTCACCGGCTTTGCACTTCAAATCATCAAGGCTACTTTAGTTACTTTACAGACAATCTGTTTTTTTGTTCAAAATTAATTTACAAGTTTATAGCTTGTTAGTATACCTTGCAAGATATAGTAAATTTCATTTGTTCACAATTTTGTTTTGTCTTGCAATCAAATTATACAGATGATAATTGTAACCCATTTTCCAAATCTTTCCATGTGCACATTTATACTACCACAGTCGTAATTGCAGATTCAAACAATGAAAAAGCTTTTAAAAATCTGTATGGCCAATTTGTTAATTTTAAAACACAAATCAAAGTTGCAACCATTATTGTGTCTTTTGTTTTAAATGTTGTGTGTAATACATATCTAACTTAGTATTGCTTAGTGGGGAGAACCGGGGTTACAGAGACTATATAAACATTTGATATTTATATAAAGAAATTGAAGATGTTCAAGTCTTTACAAGGAGTAAAGATGCCATTTCTCTGACATGAGCATGAATGAGTTTAGGAGTAAAATTTAATTTTGGTGTAGCATTACACTGCAATTTTCTTGCATTTTGTTTTCTTCAAAATATATTTTAATTTGTCATTTACTTTTAGATTATTTTATGTATCATATTATTTGTATATTTCATTTGTATTTTGTAAAATCTGGACCTCTTGGGAGACCAGTACCGATGTATTGAAAGAGTTTTCCAGAATAAAGACAGAATAAAGAAAGAAAGTCTCTGCTTGGCTTTGCTGGTGTGAAAAGTGTCAAATCAGTTTCTTCCAGTTTGTTTTGTGAATCAATGTGAGTTTAATTATGCAATTGCACGGGGGAGGTGGGGGGTGTCCCTGAATGGTTATTTTAAATTATTTCACTCTATTTCATTCACTGTGTAATATGAAACCAAAAGTGTAAGTCATTGGCTTTAAAATAGAAAATTTTTAAATGACTTTTTTAGCGGAAGAAACCTATTTCTTCCGAGTGGAAAAAACCGGGGGAAAAATGCATTTTTTTCCACCTGTGGAAGAAACTAGCGAACCCTGATGGTTACAGCTGCTCTCAGCGTACAAACTCATCACTGCTCTGCACAGCCATTTGAAAGTCTCATTTATTACGACAAAACGAGAATAAACAAAAAATATTAATGCCGACACACTTTTCACAACTAATTTAGAGTATTTATATCACTAACTACATCCTGTGTAAATTTGATGAAATTTCATTGGAGGCAAATGATTTTTCATAAAAATCTAGTTTTACACGCCTTTCTATGGGAAATAAACATATAGAGGGCGCTATAACATACAAATTCTGACCTTTGTAGACCTATATATGGCAACATTTTAG
>JAMKCH010059557.1:0-19037 GCA_023653785.1 Ophioderma brevispina | reverse complement strand
CAGAAGCTGGTGGTTGATGGTGAAGCCATCATCCACAGTACATTTTTATGCTGGCCGTACCTCACGGACTCTTCTAGACCTTAATGTTCCTTCTATATATCAATGACATCGGGGACACATAAATCACCATACACTGTTTGCCGATGACTGTATCCTTTTTCGGCAAATCAAAACAACTCCATGCAGCCCTTATACGAAATGTGTATGATCTTACCTGAAATAAAAACCATATGTTGTGCGCCGTCATGTTCCATGACGCGATGGCTACCATATCGCCATTGTTATGATATTGAAGGCATATTAAAATTAGGCTTTCAATTATTCATACACTGTTAGATTATGGACCCATTGAAAAAAATATGAAAGGCACGAATCCTTAACACTTAAGTGGCCCCAGCTAGAAAACTTCCGTTTAGTGCTCAATGGGGGGGGGGGGTCCTAGGGACCCACCCAGATAACCGCTTTTCCGTGGGAGTTTGATCATGACCCAAAAAAAAAATAGATGGGGACACGTACACCACATACATCATAAAAATGAAAATCCGAACTTGACCTATGACCTATGCCAATTGAAATTGTCACGCTTCGAAAAAGAGTGGTTCGCCTTATCCATCCGTTCAGCAACTCCAATAATAAGGTTTTGACCAAAATATTCATTATAGCTCCTCTAAGAATAACCAGTAAAATAATCATTGCGAATATAGCCAAATTATACCATTGTAATTTTTCTCAGAAACGTCAAATCGCTTATTTTTCCCATACACTTACCCAGTTAAGAGATGGCATGACAAATTTAAATTGATGCTATCAGCATATAAAAAAGGTTATTTGATTTAAGGTATATTATTATTAATGAATTACTTCCTAAGGTATATATCTAACAAATAAATCCCAAGATTTAATTACTTTCATTTTTTATTAGTAAATATCTTATTTTTTTTACTTCATTTAGGCCCCAGTGGCGGGTGGTTTTCCTAGGGAACCCAACCGCATTATTGTAATGAAGCCGTGGGCGGATTTAATTTTTTTTGTATCAGAGAAGCGTATCATAAATCAGAACAATAGCAACAAACCCCTTGAAAAATTTAATTGCTTAAGACCTATCAGTGATTTGATAAATTCAGAAAATCGAAAAAATCAACAAAATCAATTTTTAAATTTTTGTAACAAGTATAGTTTATCCTAGCACACCCTGCAAATGATATGACAAAGCACCTAATAAGGGCAAAATCGGAAATTTTAGTCATTACTGTCCGTCGGGCACTCACAACACGTAAGTGAATGGAGATTTTTTGTTCGTATCTTTGAGAACTGCCGTGTGCTTCCTTTTCTGTTAATTCTTCATTGGAACAGGTAACTTATGAGAATTCTAGAGACTTATTCTTGACTTTTGAACGATTTTCAAATATTTTTACTCTTCGGATAAATCACTGATAGTGTCTTTTACCGATAACTCGGCAAAAAAATCAAATTTGAGTACTATGGAACCCCCCGCCACTTAAGTGTTAATGGTGGTAGAATTGCGGCGACAGTTGGGTTTGCACGCAGAGATTGGGCCTAGCTCCTTGTCTGTACGGGCCGGCGCATTGGTAAGTTCAGTCCCAAAAAGCCTCTCTAATTGGACCTGGTTTTTTAAATAATAAAGCTTTTCGAATGACATTGACCCCAAAACCCGATCTCTAAAATCGACGCGGAAGGGTTTCAATTGGTTTTGATATGGGAGCTAAAACGTCATTTTGTTATAATACCTTTTACTGTTAAAAATAATATTGTCTACCAAAATAGGGCACGTTTTTGCTCATCATCAAACCATCCTTTAGCCCTAAGATTCACAGGGTAAATGAGAAAAATGACCTTTCTTTTGACATCTAGGGTCCCCTGGGACGAGCTATAGCGATCGGGCCATGACCTTTAAGTTTTTTCCTTGGCTATTAACCAATGGATGTAGACCCAAATGGAAATTAGAACAAATTAACATTAGACCAAATGAATATTAGACGAAATGGAACATTAGACCAAATGAATATTAGACCAAATGGAATTAGACCAATTGGAGTTTAAATGGTATTAGACCAAATGGATTTTGACCAACTGAATATTAGACCAGATGGATGTTAGACCCAACGTGTTTTAGACGACATGGATATTAGACCAATGGATGTTAGACCAGATGGTATTAGACAATGGGTTTTAGACCAAATTGGATATTAGACCAGATGTACATTAGATCAAATGGATATTATACCAGTGGGTTTTGACAATTGGCATTAGACCATCGGTTATATACTATATGGCTGTAGACAATAGAATCTTTTAGATCAGAAGAATATTAGACTACATGGCTCTTAACTAAATGGTTTTTAGCCTAATGGTTATTAGACTACATGGTTTTTTAAATGGGTGCCAATTTGAGTTGGACACAATGGCCATAGACCAAATTGGATTAGACAAATGCAAGTCCCCAATTATCCATGTGCACTATTAATTCACCTGACCACCGCTAACACATACCTCATTGTTATCACACCGATTATGGTATGCAAGTCGGCACCCACAGTATGTGGAGCGGACAGCAATTGCTTTCTATTGTTGGTATCTATGTTTTCTTTGTGGTCGGCAAAACATGCAAGATGATGAATTTCTAAGATGATCTAACATTTTGCATCTATATAGAACCTCTTGGTTATGTCTATCCATTGGTCACTGATTATTATGAACCGAAATGAGGTTGACATTTTATTCATTTTCTAAATAATGTGAACCCCTTTCAGTGGGGACAAAGCTTTTCCTGTTTAAAACTACTATTGTTTTAATTTTAGTGAAAGAAAGACGTAATCCCCATAGGGTTTGGAGCACGAATATTAATTAAAAGGCCAACATTGTTAGCATTACCATGCCTAGATAGTTTCAACGACCCTATCACGTTGCCACCTATTAATCCCTCCATGATCACATTTATCGGCTGAATATGCGATAATCAACCCTCTCAGCATCAAGGGCTGATGGTGTCACCAAAGAGGTTCTATATAGATAGGAAGTAAAGCGAGTACGTTAATCTTTAGAAATCATGTCTCGACAAGAGGGGTTCTGTATAGATAGAGAGGCAAAAACGTACGAATCTTAGAAATTCATCGTCTCGCAGTTTGCCGACCACAAAGCAAACATAGAGTACCAACAATAGAAAGCAATGTATGCCTCCGCTTCTTCCACAGACTGTGGTGCCGCTTTGCATATAAACTCATGATCGGTAGGATACCAAATGATCTATTTGTTAGGGTGCCAGTGTATAATAGTGCACCTGGATCATTGTGCTCAGATACCTTTTTCCCATATGCAATGCGCCCGCTAGGTGAAAAGAGATTCATTGAGGCGGTTAGTTAAATCAAGACGACTTGGAACGCGTGTCATTCATTCGTGGGTGGCATGGGTAGGCAAATTTAACACACCAAAGCCACCCACCATCCAACAACTGATATTTGCGGATTCGAATTGACATTATGTGTGGTAGACAAGCACCCAAACTAGTAATTATTCCGTGCAATATTCAAAATGTCAGCGCCGCCACCGGAACGACTGGTTTGAAAGGGCTTCACACCCTTGGACATAACCTCAACATGCTCATGCGAACAATGGAGCTAAGGATACTTTCATAATCGGCCCAGAACACACTTCATTCTTTTACAATCCTGGTCCATTGTTATGGTGCATGCAGTGAACAGATTTTGAATGATATGGTCCTTGCTGGCATTGGGGGGGAGTTCTTTCCTCGGTCGCGATAAAAGAAATCTTGAGATTCCTACTGTGTGTGTCATTAATTTGACCATATGATATATTTTTTTTCGGCGAAAAGAAAATGTAAAGGGACAAAATGCATGAAAGAAAAAGCCCGTGACAAGGGTGACCTTAATTTGTGCATAACCTAAATCCCGGCGCACAAGTTATTGTCTTTAAAACCATGAAAAACCCTATTTCTATTCAATTTACAAGAAACACGGCCAACGGTATTCAGCGACCTAGATTTTTAAAATCATAGCGAGGGTGAGTAATGTTACCCTTTCAAGTTATGAACAGAGCCTAGAGCTTCAATACGGGAAGACATAACCCTGATATCACTTGAATCTTTTCACAATGTTGGCAGTACAAGACCCGGCATACCCTGTTGAGAAAAGATCTGAAGTGTTTTTTAGGTTGATTGTTGAATCTCATTAGCTCTATTGTTCGCTTGAGTTTATACGTGTACATATTGGTCACTGACATTCTGGAAGTAAAATTGAGTTGACATTTTATTTATTTTTCTTAATAATTGTGCACTTTGTCATTTGGGGATACAGTTTTCCTGGTTTTACTATATTTTTAAAAATTTATTGAAGGAAGTAAGTGACCCCAGTGCCGTAGCACGAAAGATTGTTAAATCGCGAACGTAAATCATGCCTAATATATGTGTTTTGGTCCTCTCTCTCCTAGGTTCATGATTATATTGAGTTCCGACCACAATAGCAATAGCGATTTAGTCCGTATAGAATTGCAAATCGGTACTGCAATCCTCACTGGTCTTTTGGTTAGGTAGCTGACTTCATGACACAGGGGTCTCGGGTTCGAATCCTCGCTACCTGCTTATTTTCAAATTATAACAATTTCATATTTTTTCAGTTAGAGGGGAAAATTCTGAGCCAAAAAAGATAAGAAAACGCAATAGCTGCCTTGAGATTATGCGGGAGACCTAGCTGTCCTGAGCATGGGTGGTGGTCAAAACATAGAATATTCAGTAGCCTTCCCAATGCAATGCTTCCAATGGAGTTTTTGTACAGTACTGATGTGAATCGTTAGTAATGAAACATAGCTAAATTGACAGTACTGATCACAACTTAATTTTAGAGTGTTTCATTCTAACAATTTCACATGACAACCTGTACAAAAACTGGCAAATGGAAGCAATGGCATTGTGGGAAGCTACTGGCATCCCCGGCTGGCATCTTCTCTTGGTACAAAAAAACTACCGTGTGCGACTAATAATTTGGGGTGTTCCATAAGGTGGCCCAATTTTTATGACAATTGACATACTTTTTTCCGACACATTTTTCAGATTTCAAGACTCCTGAAACTTGAAAAAAAGCACAGGGTGTATTGAAAAGGCTAGAAACAGTATACAAAAAAGTGGGCACTTATTGGAAACACCCGAAAACTAGTCGCGACTTCCGGGCCCTGGTCGAAAGCGCAAATAGTGGTGGTGTTTGCCTAGAATCTATTTAATGCTAGAATGAATCAAAATTTGCAAATTCGTTGAAAGTTTCAGTTGTAATCTTTAGAGCAAATGGGACTTAAAACTTTCAAAAATATTGTCACGCGGGGTGCAAATCAGAGGACGCGATGTGGTATTTTACATGTATTTCATGGAGGTTGATTTAGGGTGTGTGCCTGGGGGACGGCACCCCATCGCGGCAAATTCAGCGGTTCGTCTAAAAATCAAAATGCACGACATGGAAATAAGAATCATAATCAGTGACATTAAAGTATATGTAAGCCAACGGTGAGTAAAGGTTAGTGAAGTACCCGGTAGAGGTCTTTACGTACACATATATGGCTGACGTTAATATTGGACTGGACCTCTAGTTTACTAGGGATACCTCTAGTTACGACCTATTAACCTATTCGGAACGGAGAGTTAGAAATAATATCATGATGGAGCAATCAAATACACAGTGCTTGTGACTTTCACCGACTTTCTTCCTACCAAAAAAATGTATGTATGGACCTTTGAGAAAGAAACGCCGACAAATAGTGCACATTTGTGTTGTGCGATACTTGATGATTATGTTTAAAAAAAGCATAATTAATACAAGTCCAGTTTAAAATTATGCACTTGTCAAGTTTAATCCCGGCCCTGGGGGTCCCGGGACTAGCGGTGAACTTAGCCGGGAACTGTACCTTTTGCTGTCGAGACTGTCGTGACAACCCCGCCTTTGTCCCCCCTAAAGTAGCACGAAATCCAGGGTAGCCGGGCTTACATTTTTTGTACATCCCCCGTATGTCCCGACCCCTACTAGGCCGGGCTTCGGTGTGAACAATCCCTGTCCTGATTGAATGATGAAGAACTTGCAAACTCCTTCAACAATTTCTTCACTTCCAAAATTATTCGCATTCGTGAAGCTTTGGATAACTCTGATATGAACACCCGTATCATTACCTGACGAGTCTAACAATCAATTTGTGACTCTCTTTTATGGCAGATTTACACCTGGCATTCACCCCCCTGGATGAAATCAAAAACTGATATCATCAGACTCCATCTAAATCATGTGACCTAGATCCACGCCTACTTGGATGCTCAAGAGTCATTTACCCTTCTGCCAACTATCACCAACATCGACAATCTCTCCCGTGGATACCTGCTTCCTTACCGAAACTGCTTTTGAAAAATGCCTTGGTTCGCCACTACTCAAGAAGCCACAGCTGGATGCAAATAATTTCAAAAATTATCGCACAGTTTCTAATCCAATTTGGTGGCAAAAATCATTGAAAAAGTAGTTGCCTATAGATAGAGAGGCAAAAACGTACGAATCTTAGAAATTCATCGTCTCGCAGTTTGCCGACCACAAAGCAAACATAGAGTACCAACAATAGAAAGCAATGTATGCCTCCGCTTCTTCCACAGACTGTGGTGCCGCTTTGCATATAAACTCATGATCGGTAGGATACCAAATGATCTATTTGTTAGGGTGCCAGTGTATAATAGTGCACCTGGATCATTGTGCTCAGATACCTTTTTCCCATATGCAATGCGCCCGCTAGGTGAAAAGAGATTCATTGAGGCGGTTAGTTAAATCAAGACGACTTGGAACGCGTGTCATTCATTCGTGGGTGGCATGGGTAGGCAAATTTAACACACCAAAGCCACCCACCATCCAACAACTGATATTTGCGGATTCGAATTGACATTATGTGTGGTAGACAAGCACCCAAACTAGTAATTATTCCGTGCAATATTCAAAATGTCAGCGCCGCCACCGGAACGACTGGTTTGAAAGGGCTTCACACCCTTGGACATAACCTCAACATGCTCATGCGAACAATGGAGCTAAGGATACTTTCATAATCGGCCCAGAACACACTTCATTCTTTTACAATCCTGGTCCATTGTTATGGTGCATGCAGTGAACAGATTTTGAATGATATGGTCCTTGCTGGCATTGGGGGGGAGTTCTTTCCTCGGTCGCGATAAAAGAAATCTTGAGATTCCTACTGTGTGTGTCATTAATTTGACCATATGATATATTTTTTTTCGGCGAAAAGAAAATGTAAAGGGACAAAATGCATGAAAGAAAAAGCCCGTGACAAGGGTGACCTTAATTTGTGCATAACCTAAATCCCGGCGCACAAGTTATTGTCTTTAAAACCATGAAAAACCCTATTTCTATTCAATTTACAAGAAACACGGCAAATGGTATTCAGAGACCTAGATTTTAAAAATCATGAGCGAGGTGAGTTGTTGCCCTTTAAGTTAGAACAGTCATAGAGCTCAATACGGAAAGACATAACACCTGATATAACTTGAAATCTTTTCAACAATGTGGGCAGTAAACAATATGACATGCTACCTGTTGAGAAAAGATCTGAAGTGTTTTTAGGTTGATTGTGGAATCTTCAGTGCTCATTGTTCGCTTGGAGTTTTACGTGTAACAGATGGGTCACTGAATTCTGGAAGTAAATTGAGTTGACATTTATTTATTTTTCTGATAATGGCCTTTTTCATTTGGGGATACGTTTTCCTGGTTTAAGTAATATTTATTACAAATTTGAGTGAAGGAAGTCAGTAAGTGATCCCAGGCCGTATACGAAAAGATTGTTAAATCACGAACATATCATGGCCGAATATGTGTGTGTGGTCCTCTCTCCCTAGGTTCTGATAATTGATTGCTGACCACAATAAGCAATAGCGATATCCGTAATAGAATTGCAAATTAGGTACCAATCCTCGCGGGTCTTGTGGTTAGATCGCTGAGCTTTGACCTCATGATACAGTGGTCTCGGTTCGAATCTCGCTACTGCTTATATAAAAATATATACAATTGTCATGATTTTTCAGGGAGAGGGGGAAAATTCTGAGCCCAAAAAAGATAAGAAAACTCAATGCTGCCCTTTGAGGTTAGTGCGGGGGGACCTAGCGTCCTGGAGCATGGGTGGTGGTCAAAACAAGAAGAATGATTTCAGTAGCTTCCCAGAAGCATTGCTTCCAATGGAGGTTTTGTACAGGTACTGATGTGAATCGTTAGTAATGAAACATAGCTAAATTGACAGTACTGATCACAACTTAATTTTAGAGTGTTTCATTCTAACAATTTCACATGACAACCTGTACAAAAACTGGCAAATGGAAGCAATGGCATTGTGGGAAGCTACTGGCATCCCCGGCTGGCATCTTCTCTTGGTACAAAAAAACTACCGTGTGCGACTAATAATTTGGGGTGTTCCATAAGGTGGCCCAATTTTTATGACAATTGACATACTTTTTTCCGACACATTTTTCAGATTTCAAGACTCCTGAAACTTGAAAAAAAGCACAGGGTGTATTGAAAAGGCTAGAAACAGTATACAAAAAAGTGGGCACTTATTGGAAACACCCGAAAACTAGTCGCGACTTCCGGGCCCTGGTCGAAAGCGCAAATAGTGGTGGTGTTTGCCTAGAATCTATTTAATGCTAGAATGAATCAAAATTTGCAAATTCGTTGAAAGTTTCAGTTGTAATCTTTAGAGCAAATGGGACTTAAAACTTTCAAAAATATTGTCACGCGGGGTGCAAATCAGAGGACGCGATGTGGTATTTTACATGTATTTCATGGAGGTTGATTTAGGGTGTGTGCCTGGGGGACGGCACCCCATCGCGGCAAATTCAGCGGTTCGTCTAAAAATCAAAATGCACGACATGGAAATAAGAATCATAATCAGTGACATTAAAGTATATGTAAGCCAACGGTGAGTAAAGGTTAGTGAAGTACCCGGTAGAGGTCTTTACGTACACATATATGGCTGACGTTAATATTGGACTGGACCTCTAGTTTACTAGGGATACCTCTAGTTACGACCTATTAACCTATTCGGAACGGAGAGTTAGAAATAATATCATGATGGAGCAATCAAATACACAGTGCTTGTGACTTTCACCGACTTTCTTCCTACCAAAAAAATGTATGTATGGACCTTTGAGAAAGAAACGCCGACAAATAGTGCACATTTGTGTTGTGCGATACTTGATGATTATGTTTAAAAAAAGCATAATTAATACAAGTCCAGTTTAAAATTATGCACTTGTCAAGTTTAATCCCGGCCCTGGGGGTCCCGGGACTAGCGGTGAACTTAGCCGGGAACTGTACCTTTTGCTGTCGAGACTGTCGTGACAACCCCGCCTTTGTCCCCCCTAAAGTAGCACGAAATCCAGGGTAGCCGGGCTTACATTTTTTGTACATCCCCCGTATGTCCCGACCCCTACTAGGCCGGGCTTCGGTGTGAACAATCCCTGTCCTGATTGAATGATGAAGAACTTGCAAACTCCTTCAACAATTTCTTCACTTCCAAAATTATTCGCATTCGTGAAGCTTTGGATAACTCTGATATGAACACCCGTATCATTACCTGACGAGTCTAACAATCAATTTGTGACTCTCTTTTATGGCAGATTTACACCTGGCATTCACCCCCCTGGATGAAATCAAAAACTGATATCATCAGACTCCATCTAAATCATGTGACCTAGATCCACGCCTACTTGGATGCTCAAGAGTCATTTACCCTTCTGCCAACTATCACCAACATCGACAATCTCTCCCGTGGATACCTGCTTCCTTACCGAAACTGCTTTTGAAAAATGCCTTGGTTCGCCACTACTCAAGAAGCCACAGCTGGATGCAAATAATTTCAAAAAATTATCGCACAGTTTCTAATCCAATTTGGTGGCAAAAATCATTGAAAAAAGTAGTTGCCTCTAGCTTGACTGATTAATGTCTACGAATGAATTATTTGAGCCGTTTCAATCCGCCTACAAAAATACCATGGTACTGAAAAAAACCTGGGCCATTAGTAAGAGTGCAAAATGATATCTTATGTTCTCTGATAAACAAATTATGGTGGTTTGCTAAGTGCTGTTGGTCTGTTGCAGCCTTTGACACCAGAGACCATGGAATTTTTAAAAGGTCGCCTGCAGTCTATGGCTTGCAAGGTCATGGCTCTTGAGTGGATTTGCTCATACCTTAGCAACAGAAAGCATCGGTGTAAATATTTAATGGAACTTATTTCCATATGCAATCTATGGTTTGGAGTTCCTCGGGATCAGTGCTTGGCCCACTGGACTTTTCATTATTATTCACGCCTATGCTGATTATGCTCGTTAAACATGGACTTAAGGTACACCACTATATGCAGATGGACACGCAAACTCTATTTTTCTTATGATATGAAGTCCCCTGACGATGAATCAAGCTGTGACGGTCAAAAATGAATGTGGTGTTGCAGATATTAAGTCATGGATGACTGCTAACAAACTTAAGAAAATTAAATGATGACAAAACTGAACTGTCATGTTCACCAACTAAGCCTTTGCTGATACAATCCAGGATAATCCATATGCAAATTGCCAACACTAATATTCAGTCTAACATCTTCTGCTCGCAATTTAGGGGTATTGCTGATGAAAAAAGTCAATGGATGAAACAAAAAGTTGAAGAAAATTTGTCAGTCCACTTATTTTCAAATTCGTAAACATCAGCTCAATCAGAAAATTTTGTCTGACGACACGGCCTCAATCTTGTTCATGCCTTATCACCTCCCGACTGACAATGGTAATGCTCTTTTGTATGGAATTTCTAACAACCTCCTTGATAAACTTCAGCGAACACAAAATGCAAAGCCGTCGTGTCTCTTCAAAAATCGCAAATAGATCACATTAACTCCAACTCTGTATGACAACTCATGGCTACCATTCGGACCACGGATCCAATTTCAAGATTCTGCTGCTAACATGGAAAAGCACTTAAATGGACTTGCCACCTTTACATTAATGATCTTCTTACGCATAATTGCCAACCTGGACTCTCAGATCGTCAGATAAAACTTCTCTATCCGTACCCCGAACCTTATATCATTTGGTGATAGAGTTTTTTCTTCGTGTGCACCAAAATTGTGGAAACTCACTTACTATAAACATTCGCTGTTGTGTTTCAGATTAATGATTAAAAAGTATGAAGAACATATTTCGTTTCAATCTGCCATAATGTTTAATATTGCATTTACAATTATTGCTATTGACCTCTCCATGTAAGTTTGTTCAAGTTCCCTCTTGTATGTTTTTGCTCCTCTTTAGGTGACATGTTCATAGAAATTAGTGTTTCTTCTGTTTACTTGTTTAGTACTCTTTGTACAAGGCGCCATCGGAATAGGTTGCCTGATAGATGGTTGCTTTATAACGCTATTAATTATTATAGTCTTTTAACCTTTTTTATGGCTGCTGTATCAGAGTCAAATATGGTAACTTATGGCATCATTCTTTTAAAATTTTGACAGAATCTTTGGGTGCCATCAAGTTACATGTCTGTGGAGTTCCAATGCCATTAAGGTTTGAGATGTTTTGAGTGTATATTTCCTAAATAAAAAGAAAAAATAATGTTCTTGTGACATACCCATAGCATCTCGAGAGTCTGTAGAATAATTGCCTTACAATTGTAACGTGCCTACAATTTTTCCCCAAAAAAGTCAATTTTTTATTTTTTTTTAATGGCTGCCAAATTTGGCAGCCCAATGATAGACACAACAAGGGAGTTTTCACTGAAAATGCATTTAATGTGAATTAAAGTATGGAAAAATGGAGTTATCACATGATGCAGAAGACTCTCAAGAATGCCTACATATAACGTTTATTGCAAATTATGAATTATTTTTAGCAACTTTGAGCTGTAAAAGTTAGGAGAAGCTGTCTGTGTATCTTGGCTTAAATGGCACTTTCACTACACTCAAAAATTCGTCATGACTAAGATAGTCTATGATAACAGCAGCCATTAAAAAGTCAGTCTACACCCCCTTTGACTATTAGTAATGATTATCAGGACGACTACTGTTATCATAGACTATCTAGTCATGACGAATTGTGTGTAGTGAAAGTGCATTTAAGCCAAAGATAACAGACATGTTTAAAACTCTGTACAATCCCGGATCGGTCAGGCTATGACGACACAGGTCTAGCTATATCAAAATCATACTACATTGTGCAGGCGGCCGGAGCCAGGAGGGAGGAGGGGGAGCGGGCGGACCTCCCGGTAATTCTGCATATTCTTGCAAAAAATCAGCCCATTTTGAGCTATTTTGGACCAGTTACAGCCTTTTTCAGCCCCCCGGTAATTTTGACATTTTTCAAAATCTTGGATCCGCCATTGTTTTGGATCGCCGGAGGAGGTGTCAGAACCGAGCCGAAATTTTCACCAAACGGAAGTTTAATGTTTGAGAAACAAACTTCGTTTAGTGGTTTTTGTTTAAAAAAAAATCCCACATCATCCACGGCGATATCAGAGTAGAGTAATATATAAAACCGTGCATCATATCTGCCAACGGAAAATTCAGCCAAACAAAAGATTCTCATGGTGATTGGTCGTTTGTCGGCCTACTCTGTGATAGTGATTGCTAATATATAACTTGAATATATGCCCATGCCATACTCTGTCAAGTGTATTGCGACCCATGCCCAGGGGGAGGCACTAAAGATCATTGTGGGAACTAGCGGGAGCCCGCGCCTTCGCGCGGGCTCCGACTAGTTGAGTGAACCGGAGCGATCACTGAAACTGAAGGACGATACTGAAGAAGTGAAACACTCTTGCAAAACACCGTATAAACCAAATCAAATCCTAAGCCAATGTAGTTACCGATTTGTAAGGAATCGTCAAATGAATGAATATTTAATCCCGTATAAATTTCCGTATATTTATTTTTAAATAATAAAAACTCCAGTATTTAATCCGTATAAGTTTCCGTTAATTTTTTCCCCTCAAAAGTACTCCCCGTGGGTAAGCCGTAATCGTATTTCACATATTTCTTCATAACTCTTCAAACTCCCTGATTAAGTTTTCGCCATTTGTAGATGTAGTTGGCAGCATTTCCTGTAGCTTAGGCCTTTGGTTCTATTTTCAAAATATTAAAACGTCAGATATTTCCGAGATTTCCGATATTTTAATTTTTTCTTCTCAAAACTCGTGGGGTAACCCGTGTATCCATACGCCCCCACCCCCCGTCACAAATCCGTCGTATTTTTTATTCCTTATAGTTTGCAGAATATCAAATGTCTTAGGCCTATATAGTTCCGTGTTCTAAATATTAAAAGTCAATATTTCACCCGAATTTTCATGTGTTTTATTTTGTTTTCTTCTCAAATCTCTGGGGTAACCCGTAGTATCCAGACATACAAACAATCAAAGCGAAATAACATGATGTGTCTTTGGCATTTCTTTCTTTCCCCCCACCGGTTGCACTATAAGGAGCCTGCTTTTTGCGTACCCGCTAAGCATGTATAGCGCTTAAGCGTAATTGGCCGTTGCCACGCGTAACGCACCAGTCGAAACGCACACGCATTACGCGCTCTAGTAACGGTACAAAACAAATGGTAATTTATCATAGGAACCGAGCACATTTCGTTGATTTTTCAGTAATTTTGAATGGATTTATCCAAATATATGCGCTAAACCCGTCCGGTAATCCTGCACGCAACTCCACCCCGTGAAATTGGGCGCGCAATTATGGATCGAAACTGGCGGAGCCTTTGCGAACATACATACATACAAAAAATTAGCCAAATTATAGTATTGATGGTAATGATTGGATTGCCTATGCCGCCAGATAACAAAGCGAAAAAACGTGCATTAAAACACAGATTTTGTGTTGCCAATTCACCATTTTTGGCTCCATTTAATCGTATTGACTACTTCCGTTTTTTGGGGAGGACGGTTGCAGCTTTCTGACATAAAAATTCGAACACAAACAATCCACTATAGGCATAACCAACAGTCTTGATGATAGTCGTTATTTCCAGTCGTTATTTTTATTTTGATGCAACGTTTTTAGTGGCGATACACGGGGGCTAAATTAATAAAATAAAATATCGACTGTAAAAAGAGAGTACGTTCCACAAGGGAGATTTCAATATTCATAGACTTTTATCGCAGGCCTCATAGACTCTACCTGTGCTGACGTACGTATAAATAGACTGCATAAGAGAACAAATTTAGCGAACTAAAATGTGAAATTTACTCCGATTTTCGATGAATTGTCGAGAAAAAAACAGAAATTAATAAAAAGAAAAAAAAACTTTTTTTGATGCGGCAGCCAAAACGCATGTGCGCGAGGACGAGAAACTAGTATATTTTTTTTACTTGGCCTTATCATAGACTATCTAGTCATGACGAGTTGTGTGTAGTGAAAGTGCCATTTAAGCCAAGATACACAGACAGCTTCTGCTCTAACTTTACAGCTGCAAAGTGGCTTAAATATTCATTATTTGCAATAAATGTTATATTGTAGGCATTCTTGAGAGTCTTCTCCATCATGTGATAGCCATTTTTCCAGATTTAAATTTCACATTATGAAATTTTCAGGTGAAACTTACCCTTGTTGTGTCTACATTGGGCTGCCAAATTTGGCAGCCTGTGTACAGGTTGACATGAACTTTTTTGGGAACAAATTGTAGCATCGGTTACAAATTGGTAAGACAATTATTCTACAGACTCTAGAGATGCTATGTATGTCAAAAGGAAATTATTTTTTTCTTTTTATTTAGGAAATATACATCTCAAAACATCTCAAACCTTAAATGGCATTGGAACTCCACAGAACAGTTGTAACTTATGGCACCAAAGATTATATCCAAATTTTAAAAGATGATGCCATAAGTTACAATTATTGGAACTAGACAATCCCCGTATATTCTCGACCAATGGGGGCGGGGACTGCTTTAAAACTCTGTACAATCCCGGCTCGGTTCCGGCTATGCGACAACAGGTCCAGCTATCATAAAATCATACTACGTATACATTTTGGATCGCCGGAGTGTCAGAACCGAGCCGAAATTTCACCAAATCGGAAGTTTAATGTTTGAGAAACAAACCTCGTTTAGTTGGTTTGTTAAAAAAAATCCACATTATCCACGGCGATATCTGACCACTAAACAGAGCAGAGTAATATCTAAAACCATGCATCATATCTGCCAACGGAAACTTCAGCCAAACAAAAAGATCATCATGGTGATTGTCGTTTTGTCGGCCTACTCTGTGATAGTGACTTGCTAATATATTCCTTGAATATATGCCCATAGCCATGCCATACTCTGTCAGTGTATTGCGACCCTGCCCAGGGAGAGGCACTCAAGCATCTTTGTTGGAACTAGCGGGAGGCCCGCGCTTCGCGCGGGCTCCCGCTAGTTGAGTGAACGGGAGCGATAACTGAAACTGAAGCGATCACTGAAGAAGTGAAACACTATTGCAAGACCACCGTATAACCAAATCAAATCCTATAGCCCATGTTGTTGCCGATTTCTAAGGAATCGTCAAATGAATATTTAATCCTGTATAAATTTCCGTATATTTTATTTTTTAAATAATAAAACTCCAGTATTTAATCCCGTATAAGTTTCCGTGTACTTTTTCCCCTCAAAAGTACTCCCCGTGGGGTAAGCCGTAAATCCCGTATTTTCCACATATTTTCTTCATATAACTCTTCAAACTCCCATATAAAGTTCTCGCCATCCTGTAGATGTAGTTTGCAGCATTTCCTGTAGCTTAGGCCTTTGTAGTTCCTATTTTCTAAATATTAAAACGTCAATATTTCCTTAATTTTCCGTATATTTTAATTTTTTCTTCAAAATTGTTGGGTAACCCGTAGTATCCATACGCCCCCCCACCCCCCGTCACAACATCCCGTATTCGTATTTTTTATTCCTCGTAGTTTGCAGCATATCAAATGTCTTAGGCCTATATATTTCCTTTTTTCTAAATATTAAAACGTCAATATTTCATCCCGTAATTTTCCATGTGTTTTATTTTGTTTTTTTCTCAAATCTCTGGGGGTAACCCGTAGTATCCAGACATACAACAATCAAAGCGAAATAACATGATGTGTTCTTGGCCATTTCTTTCTTTCCCCACACCGGTTGCACTATAAGGAGCCTGCTTTTTGCGTACCGCATATAGCATGTATAGCGTCTTACGCGTAATCGCCGTTGCCACGCGTAACCACCAGTCGCAACGCACCACGCATACGCGCTGCTTAGTAACGCGTACAAACAAATGGTAATTTATCATAGGAACCGAGCACATTTTCGTTGATTTTTCAGTCATTTCTGAATGGATTTCGTCCAAATATATGCGCTAACCCGTCCGGTATCCTCACGCACCTTTCACGTGAATTTGGCGCAATATGGATCGAAACTGGCGGAGCCTTTTGCGAACATACATACACACATACATACATACAACATTAGCCAAATTATAGTATGATGGTAATGATGGATTGCATATGCCGCAGATAACAAAGCGAAAAACATGCATAAAACACAGATATTTTGTAGTCTGCAATCACCATTTTTGGCTCCATTGAAATCGTATTGACTACTTCCCCTGTTTTTTGGGAGGACGGTTTGCAGCTTTCTGACAAAATTCTGAACACAACAATCACTATAGGCATAACCAACAAGTCTTCATGCTTATTCCTAAATTTGAGTTGAATTATTCCTAAATTTGGCACTTTTCACAATTTTTCGCAAACACTTTCTCTTTTGCTTTTTTTGAGTTGCAGCTACAAAGATGATTACAAACTTGACCTGCTCAAGAAATTTGACCATTCTATCTCATTTAGTTTGCCTGTAGCACTCATTTGAATGTTCCTCACAGGCTCCTATTCAAATGTAATGGGAGCATTCAAATGAAAGTTGAAATGAGCACTGCAGACAAACTACATGTAATAAAGTACTCAAATTTCTTGAGCTGGTCACATTTGGGATTGCCTTCATGGCTGTAAACTTCAAAACAGCAAATGAGAAAGCATAAGCGAAAAATTGCAAAAAGCGCCCTCACGCTAAATTTTGACCTAAAACGTCAGTTTTTAAGAAAACGCAATGTCCAAATTTCATGCAACTTTCAAAATCGGCTATCTTGAGCTCATCTACATATAATTAGACATCAAAAGCATTACAAAATACCTGTGAAAAGAGTAATTAGAGGGATTTTCTGCTCAAATCCACTCCCAAGACAAAATTAAAGGACATGACACAAGAGGGCGCTGCACACTTTTTTCTTGGACCCGAAGCAAAAAATTTTATCATTTCATGTTGAGATAGGTTTAATAGAATACAAAAAAACCCAGCCCTAATGAAAATAACCAAAAAATGCAAGTTACGTTTAAAATTGTCCAAGTATGTCAGGGTGGAACCGGTGGAGGAGTAGCCCATAGACTTGCACATAAATTATGCATTATCGCGTCTAGCATCAAAACCGCAAGTTTCTTTCCCACGCTACTTGATGGTCAGTGTGTACAAGTGTCAGGCTCGCATATCAACTAGAGAACACGATAGACAAAAATCGGAACAAGCACCTTTAAATACCTAAAGATGCAAATTCTGCAAAGAAACACCATGCATTAATACAAGGTGAGTAAAATTATACAGGGTGGAAAATACCTTTTTGTGACAATATCTAAATCTAGTTGTGTCACATGTCTTAATCTTGTGTTATACAATGCTTGAGACAGGTTATTTTGCAGTGGTCATGTTTTAAAACAAGAAATATTTGATATGATAGATAATATATACAGGGTGGTTCAAAAGATAATATATACAGGGTGGTTCAAATTGTATTGGGTGGATGTATTTCATGACGTTTTTTTTGTGTAATTCATCTTCAGCATGCTTATCGGTCACAATAAATGCTTTATTTTGTACATGTAGGCACATAATTTAGAAGTGTTAGATGTGTTTAATGCATGTAGGACAAATTATGCTTTATACATCAGTGTGTATTCAGAAAATACCTGCAGGACCCTATTTTCAATGTGAGAAACACAGAAGGGTTGCCTTCCATTTTTATCACCCTGTATGATTTTATCAAAGGAATGCTGGTTTAAGAAGACCTACACTACTTCAGAGCTACTAATACTACCATGAAATATTTACTAATGTACCCAATTAGTATTCGTAAGTGACCACAATAGCCATATAGTACGCCATTTTTGTGTCGCCTGCCCTAAGGCAGGAAGACACATGTATAGGGATCACTTTGTCCACTGTTGTTGTCTGTTGTTGATGTCTGTTGTGAAAAAGGGTTAACATTTGCCTGTAATATCCTCATACTTTGATGGATTTAAACCAAACTTGGGTCACAGGTGCAACATAGCATCCCCCACATTTTGATGAGGTCAAAGGTCACATGCCAAGGTCAAAGGTCATGTGAGGTCAAGTTGTAAAATAGGCTGAAAATGTAAAATTGACCTCATTTGAAAAGTTGAAGTTCAATTGGAACCAAACTTGAATCGGGTGCAACATGAGATCCCTCATTTGTTGAAGAGGTCAAAGGTCATATATCAAGGTCAGAGGTCACATATCAAGGTCAAAGGTCATGTTAGGCCTATCATTCACTAACCGCGATGGCAGGTGACACAAGCGGTCCGAGGACCGATGTATTTTTTACTATTTTGGTGGCCATTTTGAAAAACGCCCCTTATCTGCCTAAGCAATTCTCTGATATTTAGGCTCCCCTTCTAAATTCAATATTTATGACCTAAGGAAGTATCCCAAAAAAATTGCTGCTTTTGTCCGGGCTGTCCCGGACAAAAGCAGCAACTGACTAATGTAACTGACTATTTCATCTCTTTCATGCACTGTTAGTAAGGTTATAAATGAGAATCCCATTCTAAATATTTGGGGAAGAAGGTTTGAAGATGTTTTTCTATAGTTTGAAGGATGCTGAATCAGAATTTTTGGGTCCAACCTCTGGGAAATGTGGGGACCTTTGTAAAATAAAGGG
>JAMKCH010059556.1:0-23752 GCA_023653785.1 Ophioderma brevispina | reverse complement strand
TATTTTTTTAACATACCAACCACAAACCGAAAAATAACAAAACATAAAATAAAAGATCTTGTTGCTATGTCTAGAAAAAGCTTTAATAGGTAGGCATCGATGTATCATTTTAGCGTCGAACTTGAGATCTAAAAAAAAAAAAAAATTAATCTGACCGACCGACCCCGACCCCGGATATTTTCGCTGTTAATTGCCCAACAACATTTTTTTTTATGCTTTATATCTGTGCCTCAAAATTTACAACTCTCACAGTTTAAAATTTGAAACTTTGCCCATTTCATGATTAGCGCCACGTTTTGTTTTTGGCTTTTCCTTCCTAGCATGTTCAAAATTATGGAATCAGAGTATCATTATTGTGGGTTTTTTTTTCCATTCCTCTCCTGATGGGCTCTAAACCTGCCATAGCTAAACCAACTTGCGCCTGTCACAAGTTTAGGTGTTTGATATCGATAACATGCCTAAAATTAACATTTCTGTGTCAACTGGAAATTAAGGTTAATTTTTGTCAGCTGCATCCTTCAACACCCAATTTTCCCTATTCCTCTCTTTATTTTTGTTGGAGAATAAGTCCCCCACTTTGTATTAAGTCAAATAAGGAAATAGCTTTTTCTTGTATAAGAGTAGAATGCAAACGCAAAAGCAGAGTGCGTGGATGTGACATTGTCCCTTCAACTTTTACACACATTTTTAAAGTGGTCTAAAACAAACATCAATTATTGCTTGTTAACAAAAAATATTGTCAATTGAATAATTATCCTAAGATTATTGGACTAAAACATTGTTGCTATTGCTCTCTATTTGTTTACAGCAAAATGATGCCGGCACTCTTTGTGTGTTGTCCGTTTCACCTTATTTGTCCACATCCATCCCTATTTTACTGTAAGAATTGGTGGGGGTTAACAAGATTAAACATATTCCACTTGTAATTTAATTTTGACGGGAATACAATTGGAAGAGGTTGATATGGTAACCCTACACATTAGGATCATACGAGCTTTATGGGCTGGGCAATCCTTTTATTTGTCAGTTCACTTTATGTGACCTTAGTCCACTCCCTCACATCCAAAACAATTCTTCACTGCCAAATATAAATATCATTATTGTGTACCCAATTGTAGTTATTTTTGTTAGAGCTATTTGGTGCACTAAAGCACACGTTAGTTAATTGTCCTATTTTGCTTTTTAGGATTAACGAATAATAAAAGACCCAAAGGGAGGAGTGTTGAGAGGAAGTACTCCCGACCGACTACAACTTGTGGATCCTTCATAGCCTACACCTAAACAAAAATTTTTCCCACTGGGGCCAAGCAAAAAAGGAAGTTTTTGGATTAAAAATGCCTACTACTCATCAGTAACTTGTTTTATTGGGCTTTTTCACATTGTATGGGTTATATTTTATAAAATTTCATTAAAGGTTTGTTGTTATTCAGAACTATTCCATTTTTAAATTTTCATAAACACTGTCCTTTTTAGCCTTGCTCAGTAGTGCATGGCTTATGAAACATAATTTTTGAAGGCAAGAGGCCAGAAAAACTTTAAAATAAAAAAATGTGATAAGGTTCGGTCAAACTGTGAAATTCAGTTTGGACTGAAAAAACATAATACTTTCAGATTAAACAACACTCCATAATAATGCAATTGTCCATTCACACAAGAAGAAATGTCACATCCACCCCTAAAACAAGCCAATATACGGCTGATTCCCCTTAAAAGTGTTTTTGAAAATATTTCTACTGTGTTTGTAAGGGAACTCATAAATGTTCAATCGTCATGCATTCTTTGTTTGAAACACTTTTATTCTACATCATTAGTTGTCGCGTTGTCACCTGGTAATTGTCACCGCAACTTTGTTCAAACATTGAATCAACTATCTTTTATCCTGGCCAGCGGGCCATGATTTGTCCCTTATTACCTATACCAAGATCTTTAAACCATTGAATTAGCAGAGCCATACATTGATTATTTTCATGTGCAAGTAACTATTAAGTAGTCATTTCCCATTTTTTGGTCAAAATACACCTTGAATTTGCCATATATCTGTGAACCTATCAACCAAATTTTTCAAATTTGTCCTGAGGAAGCCTGGGGCATACTTTCTTTTGCCCAATGTCGATTTCATTAGTATGGACAATTTCAATGTAACATTATTCATTTGTAATTTTGAATTCCTTTTTCCATAAAATTCCCAAAATTAAACAAGTAACTTGAATTTTATTTGAGAGGGTGAACAATTAGCTAGCCAGAGGTATTTTTTTATGAAAACCTGTAGCCTTGGCAAAAGAAAACTATAGTAAACAACTTTTAACTCACGTCTTCGAAAAGTAACCCTCAGTTGACAAAAAGTGTCGCCTAATTGTGAAACGGGCCACTTCCCAACCAATCCTAGTACAATTGGATAATAATGACTTGCACTTCCCCAAAAGAAATCATATGTAACCATTTCATCATGTACATGTTCATACTTATAGTTTGTTTGGATCACATTTTCAACAATAAGACTTCTATATATATTATTGGCATAAATTTTTTTTGACAATTTGGAGATTGTATTGAGAAAATTTATGATGAAACTGTTCTTGCGACATTCAGGAGTTCTCAGTAGGCGGCCCGTGGGCCAAATCTCAGCCCGCCAACGCATTGATTTTTGGAACTCGACTTGGGCTCTAAAATATAAAGGGAAACATAAGATTAGAATTTCAGGTGTATTTTGCCCTCAAGTAGTGAACTTTCCAAACATGTTCGCATCTCTGGCCCTTCAAGTAATATAATGGAGAACCCCTGAGTTATTTTCTAGTACATACCTCACCGAACACGCTAAAAATTTGACAAATTTATGTTTAAAACCTGAAATCTTTATTAATTCAAATTAAACAATGCACACAAAGCGAGTGGAAATTTACCATTTTTAAACTAGGTAAAATAGTGGGGTTTATTTTGGTCAAAAACACATGCCCAGTGTCCACATTGGGGAATGACCATTTGGGACCATCTCCCTCACATCAAAATCATCATATTGGGGAATGTGAGGAACAATAAACTTGGGGATGAGTAGTAAACCTTAGACTCTCAAGGAATTATTATCTTAATCCCATAAATTTAATACTATACTGAATTACCACCAAATAGGCGGGCCTCATAACATGCGAACTAATATGGAATAATGTAGGCGCAAAGCAAACCGCAAGGACGCAGCGTGTATATTATGCGTGGCGAGCGCGATTCTGTGCAAACGCTCGAGTACGTTTGGTTTAACCTTTTACTTTTACGCGCGGAACGATTAACACAACTAATTCCCGCCTAGTTGGTTTTGTAATCAGTATACCGAGGGATAATCGCCGCCGGTCAATCGGCGGTTTGCCATTGACTGGCACTTGTACTTCAGTGAAATGAAACATTACAACACTAATGGCAAATAAATGACGGCATAGTCTGTCCATTTTAAGATTTACCGCGGCAACTCAGAGTAGCCTAGCTATAACCCTGCTTACTACTTATACAAATATTGCATTAGCATCAGACAGCAATTACATACATTATGAATATTTATTTTGTTATGAGTATACTTTGCGATGGTGAATGATACAATTTTGTTGTGCTAAAAGAACAACTTGCAATGCAAATTTTACATCTGCTATTTGAGATACTTAAAAATGTAGTGGCAAGCTTTTGGCAAAATTTTTATCATTTTTATTTAAATAGAAAATCTGATTTGACCATTCAGGTAATGCATCACTATGGAAAGAATGTCCAATATTCATCACATACATACAAACTACAGAAACATACATTGTATAAAAATATTAATTCAAAGATTGGATCAAATGATTTTTACAATGTGTAACTTCTCACTGTTCCATGTCCTTTTGATGCAAGCATTAGTACATCTCCCATACTTTCAATACTTTGCTTCAATTTTCCCCAAGTGACAGCCAATTCTGTGAGTATGATGCTTCTTCCCAAAAAAAAAAGGGGGGAAAATTAAAGGGATTTGCTTTCATTTAAATTTTTTAAGAGATTTTGATGATGTGATTTAACACCCTTACACCCCTGCAGATCCAAAATGTTATTTTAATATTTCTATGATGGAAGAGCGAAACAACTGCAGAATGTTTTTTTGCTTTGCCAAAAGTTGATATTTTGTTTAGTTAATATCATCCTCTGAGAACCGATTTGTTCTCTGCAAAAGTCTGATTGTAATGAAATGGCACCTTGGACGTTATACCCTTTGGGGGCCAAAGCTTAATGGTGGTGACCAGTTGATGGTCTCCCTCACCCATCAAAAGCACTCAATGCTTAAGGTTTTTATACCAGTGGAAAGCTATTGTCCTCTCTTTCCATTGATAACCCAAATAAGGACCAACATGCCAAGTATAATGTCAAACTTGAAAACAATATTTAAAGCAAAATCCTTAAAAATACAAAAACAAACCCCAAATTAAAAATTTTTAAAATCCAATTTTTCTAAGACCACTTCCATAGTTATGCAATAGTCCGCTGTTTACCCTTCTTTTTTTCACTACTCTGCCCTTTCTTTTCCCCGGTGTCCCGTCATTGTTTCTCCCCCCCTTTCGGTTTACCCCCCCTAAGCCCCCTACTTCATCCCCATGCCCACTCTTACCGTTTTTCCTCTCCTGTTGTCCGAATGTATTGCCCGGGCCCGCCGTTTGGTCTTCTCGTTATTTTGTTGGTTTCCCCCACGACCGCCCTCCCTCGTTCGTTTTTCGCGCGTCCCATGCCTCCCGTTTTATAGTCCTGTTTCTGCCTGGCATATTTATCTCGGACCTTGTCCTGTGGTTCTCCCTGTAACAATTCTGTTTGGCGTCCGCTTGCTTAATCCCAACCCTGCCGCCGGTTTCCCATTCTACTCGCCTGGCGATTTTTACCCTGGGTGAAGCCTGTAGCGTAGTTCGTTCCCTCCCGTTCGCGCGTTGCGGGGGGTCTGCCGGCTGTCTCGGACTTCCTTCATTTCGCTGGGGTTGTTGCGCTCTTGGTGTTTCGTTTTCCCTGTCCCACTTCCCGCTCCGCGTCCCCTGCGCATGGGTTACCTATAACTTTCTCCCTCTTGTGCACCAACGCTTATCTTACCAATTGACGGCTTACACCCCCGCCGTTTTCCCCCCCGGGGCTCGGCTGGCAAACTGGCATTTAAGCTTTCATTTGTGTCCAAAAATTTTTACGCATTAAGCCCTATATCCCCAACATAACTGTTCACTTCCTTCTACCATCCTAATTGCTTACTTCAAATTTTCACCTAACTTATAGACAACCAATATATTTTTTTTCTCACCCCCTTCCCCCTGTTTTCTTCCTCGCTTTCCCCGTTTTACATTCACAGAATATTTGTATTTTCTCTAAGCAATGCCCCCACAGGTTTCTAATGAAGACCCAAACTCTTTTTTTTTTAGCTTTCTTGAGGAGCATCTCCTTGCAATACTGCTTCTTCCCCATCCTCTACTTCCCTCTTGTTATTACCTCCAACATCAGTACTTATACAGTAAGATATCTATGGTCACTATTTCCATTTCATCACCAGGTTGTGGACACCGTAGTCCCCGATTCACCCACTGGCACTGGATGCTTCCTTGGCCTTCCACGGCCCCTCTTTGGACCATTGTTAATAAACCTTTTTGGGTTTCCTTTACCTAATCTCGCAATCTTATAGCGTTCTCAAAAGGTCTCTCTCCTCTCTTTCTGGGGAAGTAAGGTCGGTGGTGCTAAGATCTTCCTATCACGACAGTCTCCTCTTTCCTTTTGCGTCCTCGCTTCTTTGGAGGTTTGTTGAGTAACCCTGAAGTAGGCCATGGTGATTAACTGTGATTTGGAGTCTCCAGAGCCAGATACATTGTCTCCTTCACCTACTGCAGCAGCAGCAGCTGCAACATCTTCTGCTTTCACGAAATATCGCGCTCTCCCAGCAAGAAGCTCACTCCACATTTCACTGTGAAGATTGTTGAGCACTCCCAGCAGAGCTTGCAAGGTGTTTGTGGTTATTGCAAATTTGCGTCATGTCAATGAGCAGTTTCAGCTGAAATCTCGACACTGAAATCGAAGTCTGTTCAGCTTGAGGCTGCTGACGCTCCGATGTTGCCTCCTTCAACCAGTGCCATCCTCAATGGCCTCCTAACTGCTTGATAGCCATGGCTAAATCGTCTTTTGTTTGGACATTTCAAACCTTTGCACGATACCCTTGTTCGAATGTCGTTCTTTTTTTGGGTAAAACCGTCTCCAGGTGGTAGGGGGCGGTTTTGGTGAACCCTTGAAAAGTTCAATCTGTTACAATACCAATCAACTGCTCAGGATATCATATGTTAATGTCAATTCCCTGGGCTACCATTCATGGATTTTGGCAATGATTCTTTCATCTAGAGAATTCCTTGGCGCATAGCTTCTTCTCCATCAGGATGCCCTTGATGAACAGTCTGGATCTGAAGACCCACATAGAAGCGCTCTTCGTACGGCAATCTGACGCCATCCATGGAAATCTTCCTTCCAGAGTAAATAGCCGCCTGCACACGGTGGCAACATCATCTGATCTATCTGATGCCTCGGGAAACGCCCAATATGACGGACCGGATCATGGCAGGGCATCCCATTCTTTGATGGTGTTCTTACCTGGCGACGCTCTATATTATCTATCTTCCAACCACTGAGTGACATTTCACTCTCCTCCTGGGCCACGCTGCCTTTATAGTTTTTTTATTATCGGGTCAAATATACAACTCATCATGCGACTCCCCATGATTACAAACGGTGTAACCATCAACTCAAGACAACACCTTTGGTGTCCCTAATGTCCTCCCACCAGATACGACATTTCTTGTCAAATCTTACCACGCCAAACAGCTTACCACCGCTACAAAATGCGGGTTTTAACAAATTTTGTGACAGGTGTATTTTCGTATGCGTATAGTCGTGTACTTCTTCTAAGGGTCAACGTAGGCCTTCATACGGAGTGAATTTTCCAAAAATATGTTCCATCCCGATCTTCCACTGGCTGCCTGTAAAGGACAGATCAAAAAATGTAAAAGTTTGGTCCATCATAAAAAATTTGGACCTTCTTTCACTTTAAATACTTATGTTCTGTTTGACAATATTTTTTCCGAATTTCCCAATTAAAAAATGATAATCGCTTTTCTTGAATTCAACCATCTAAACAAAAGGTAAACCACTAAAATGATGTTCGTATATCATTGGGCAATCTACATGGCAGCCGCAGATCCAGATCGGATCCAGATCTCTTATCCAGTTTGCGTCTACAACAATGCACTGCCAAACTCTGATCCAATACTGCAACAGCGTAGGCATGGTGTGTACACGCTTTGTTTAGTGTCGCTGCCTTACGCGTGCGTACTTTTTTCGGCCTTCGCGCTAAAGTATTCCTCTATCCCAAGTTACGCGTATATTTTGTACACGTACGCTTCGAAGGGCGCTGTACTTTCGCACTCCCACACCGTCCCGTTTGAGTCTTAACCTCTCCCATGATCTGGATCCGTGATCTGGATCTTGGTATGCGCATCGATCTGGGATCTGCGCTCCGTGCAGAATTGCCCCATTGTTGTCTTTTGTCACTTCCAGTAGATCTCTTTCAAACCAGTTTACCGACAGATGACGCCCATAGCATCCTACCGTTCCTCACACAACACTAACTGTTGGCGCAGCAATCGCGAGTATTTTCGCCTTTTCCTTACACCATCACTAGCAACGCCGTCTTGTGATGTCACGCGAGCGTATGTGTAGGATGCTCACGTACATTGTATTTGTTCGACCGTTTCCGATGTTCATTTGAAAGGTCTCTAGTTAATACGATGGGAGGAAGGTGAGTGACGTTTTACGAACTATTACAGGACTTCATTGTTTAGTTTATCCAGGGGGGTAGTATAAGTTCATCATTAATTACAAATTCTGGCTAGGTTGTGTAGTTACATTACCTGTGAATTTTTCTTCACACCATACTATCACAATCAATGAAATCTCTGTGGTCGATTTTGATCCCTTTTTCTGATAATAACATACTTTTGTTCTAGAGTACCGATTCAAGTGGAATAAAGATATAAAAGCTTGGTCATTTCTTTTTACAGAACAGTTTAAAATACACGACGGCATCTTTATTTTTCAAAACTCCCTATTTTTGTAATTTTCTGTGTCATCCCACTGTTAAAATTTATTTAGGACACTGTACATACCTGTAGGATAACAGGGAGGCACAGAATTGACCGTCTCAGTGGTAGTATTCTGTGCCTGAACCGTCACTGCTGGCTGATTGGATATGTGCACTACTTGCTGAAGAGTCTCGGTTGCTGGTACCACCACATGGTCACCTGAAGATGTTGTCAAGCCCATGTGTACTGACTGGATCTGGACAGGCTGCAGGGTCTCTGCTGGCTGGATGTGGACTGGGATGGCAGTGTCTGTGCCTTGGATGTGTACTGTGGTCTCCCCATTGGGGTCAAAGTGTACTGTTTGTATGGTCTCACCAGGCTGAAGATAAGTATAACATAACCAAAACATGTTTGGTAAGACCAGAATTTTTGTTTATAGCGATATGGTCTGCTGCTGCGCTTCCAGTACTTAAGCAATTTATCTCTAATTTATTGATATTATTTAGGAAAAAATACATCGCGGTCTGTTGACCGCGAATGTCGCCTGCCGTTGTGGTTTGTGAATGGGGCCAAAGGTCACATGAGGTCACCAAGATCACATGAGGTCACCAACATGTCACCCCACCCAGCCCCCTCCCTTCCAACAAGTTACATCACCGTAGCCCTTACAGAACTCATACGGCATGCGATATATTAAGGATTAACATTTTTGACCACAGACACACACACAGATACACAGACATACATCCAGAATAATCCCTATGTGCCTTCTGCAATTCTTGCAGATGACACAAAAATGTGCTTCTACAAATGGAATATCCTCATCCCCAGTTATTTGGTCCTCACCTCTATCTGCACAGTCTGTATGGCTTCGCCTGGTTGTAATTCACCTTCCTGTATCTGCACCTGTTGTATGGTCGTCCCTCCATCCTCTGATGCCTGTGATGTGGTAGGTACTTGGATAAAGCTTTGATGGGCTGCCTGGGCAAGCTGGTCTATGGTTACCGTGGCAGGCACCCCCTGGCCGGTCTCACTGGTTGCAATGATGACAGTTTCTTGACCCTGGAAAAGAAAAAGGAAGACAATTTTTACAGAAAAGGGAAAGGAGGAACCTTTATAGGTGTGTGTATGTGTGTGTCTGCATGCATGTGTCTGCATGCGTGTGTCTGCATGTCTGTATGCGTGTCAGCGTGTGTGTGTGTGCGTGCGTGTGCACGTGTGTGTGTACTTGTATGACATACTTCCAAGGACCTAACACAAAAGAAATTCTTTTGAACAAAGTCCTCTTTTAAAGGGACACAATGGCATGAAAAAACATTGACATAATGAAATGGACTCTTACTGAAATCAATTCCACAAATTTGAAAATAATTTGGGGGTTTACATTTTGTAAAAACGGAAAAAACAACTAATGTTATTTCTTCACTGGCATCGTGTTGACCCTTGGATTAGCATACCATTGGTATTGATCTGAAAGCAATGTGCCTAGGCGGTAGAAATGGGATTAAGATGTGATGTCATCGGTCTGGCAAGCCACAAATTAATGGTTCTTGGTTTTTAAAAATTATACAAAAACCCACACTTGATTTCAATCTAGAAAATCCATGGATGAGATGTGTATTTTATTATGCCTAAATATGGTTTCATGCCACAGATTCCATTTATTGCCCCTTAAAAGCAAACTAAATAACATGTGTATTGAAACACTACCTATGGAGATGAGAGTCATTCTCTCTGGTAGAGCAAGAATTTAAAACAAAAGCCTGATATATTAAAACCATTTACCTTGAACCTATACTTGTCCCAGCTCGAGTACAACGTAGCGTCACGGGTATATATTGTACCGATTTTAGAGCGCGTTACCTACTTACAGCAGTAGCAATAGAGGTTAAAATCGGATTCAAAAAGGAAACAAGTAAGTGTTGTAACCCTGCTGATATAGGGTATGTGTAATATTTATTACCTGTCTGGCGAAATGTTGGTACCAAAATTACCCCTTGAAAAGGATATCGGGTACCCGGGCACCCAAATTACCCAAAAATCCCAGCCCTATTCAGACAAGACAAAGTATATGACAATATAATAATAATAATAAATAGTTATTAATAGGCGCCAAACTCTTCAAAAGAACTCAGAGCGCCTAACAATGACACAGTCTTCATGAGGATCATAACAAGCATATTTTCTTTCCAAAAATATACATCTAAGTTTATTCACGAGAGGGTATCTGAAAATCCACTTACGTAATCGGCAACATATTATTAGAAATTTAAACTGTTTTGTAAAAATTTCAGCCTTCCTAATTCTATCTAAACTTCTAATTCATTCAATTTTTTCCCTGTCACGAAAAAGTACTTGCGGCAATGCGGCTGCTACCCATGTCCCCACCTCAAGAGGATCTAAAGAATTAGATGTGATTATTACAATATTGTCATTCATCTCAATGAGCATGGTATTTTAAATAATCAAGATGAAAAACCAGATTCTAGAGTTAATTTAAATCCAAAATGATACTATTAGAAAGGGTTGACCAGTTTAAAGATCTTGGTGTAATTTTGATCCTGTGATGTACTGTTTGCATATCAATAATATTCGACATGTACTGTACAATAATGAGAGAACCAAATATGGGACATTTTCCTGCAGATATCCGGCTGTGACTACAATACAATTAGTCTTTCGCCAGCTTAAGACAGCATTTGGAAATCTTGTTATAATTGCTATGCTTTCTGTATCTTTGTATTATCATTATATTTTACTTATATTCACACTGTATTCTATTATTTTATTTTGCCATTCATGTTATATAGTAGTAATTGTTTATACAAGTACATGTACATTCTGTAAATGCAGGGCCTCCTTGGAAATCAGTCAATCAGTGCTCTTGTCACTGAAGGAGCTTACCCAGCTAAGAAAGCTTAAGGGCCGAATATGTCATGATTCTGAATATTTGGAAATTTGGTTGAGTGGAAGGTTAGTAACGTAGATTAAATATAATCAAAATAAGTTGAAAATTGTCCACATTTGTTGAGTATTTTGCCCCTTTTAATTTTCCGCCCAATAGCTTACTCGAATTAAAACGATTCCAACAAATACACACGCAGGCAAATGGGACGTTCAAGTGATGGACCATCCATAATTTACGTCGTGTGACCATCATATCGCAGGTGTTTTGCCACTTTCTATAACTGTGATCGATGGTTTTCGATATCAAAATATATTAAAACACAACAAAATGAAACAAAAGTCATTCTGTAACTTATTTTCAATTTATTATTCTTTCTTAATCCATCAATATTACAGTGTCAGCAATAACAATTCGAGTTCAAAACGAGTTTTGGTCATCACTTTGACGTCCAAACTGAGGAGAGCAAAATTGGGGCGCTTTTGATCCAATGAAGCCGTGGCGAAAAAATCCGCCCGTTTTTTTCGTTATGTCAACAAAAGCAAAAATTAAAAATGCCTCTATTTTGTTAATTTTACATCCAAATTGTATTATTTTTCGGATTCGTGATGTATGTACATTAATATTTTATGAAGCAAGTTGCAAACTGACGATAGCTTGACAAAATCTGACATATTTCTTTAACTCAAAAAAATAAAAAGAAAAAATTCAAGATCAAATGATGTACTTACTGAGATGGTACAAGAATTGACCGTGGAGGTCAGTGGTTATGTTCTTCCACTGGATTCTGTGGTTTGTTATTCTTTTCCAAATCTTGCTGACTCAGGGCTGAACTTATACAGCAGACAGATCACTTTACATACGCCAATCAAAATGCCAATGAATTTTGATTTTCAGTTAATAAATTGTATCTGGTAGTAGTATTTATGTGAAATCACTCATTTATAACTGACACTTATAATTTCAGAAACAATGTGTACAGAGTGAATCAGTACCCAATTACAAAGAAGTCCAAGCGGGTATGGGGGTTGGTTTACTTGTAGCAACCACTACCCACACACCAGGTTTTGTCAAATTTGGGAGATGAGATCTTGTAGAAGTTCACGTAACCAACATGAACCAACCAAATATAGGAAGTTCTGGGTCAAAGGTCATATAGACTATGTCATTAGAGGTTAATGTTGTACACCAGTCAACCTACACAAAATGAACCACAGACACACACAGACATTATGCACTTATCAAAAAATGCACCGGCCCCCGGAAGGCGGTTTAATAAGGTGACACCCTTCTTTGACCACCCCTTCATGAATTCGGAAACCTTAACGGATTTTAAACCACACGGTTTAGTGGTTATTCCGTTATGGTTTCCGAATTCATAAGGGTGTTTGTCAGAAAGAAAGGTGTCACCTAGGGAAAACACATGCCCCAGAAATTGGTACTACCTGAAGCCGGGAGTTCATCCTTTTTTTGCCCGGGTGTACCGGGCGGATGCCGGGACTGGTCATGGGAGTTCAACGCATGGTCAAAAAAGCCAGATTTTGGGTTCGGAACAAACGGAAGCGCAAGTTTCTACAAAATCGTATAATAAACGGGCAGTTGGTGTACTCCGCTTCCGAAAAGCTGACCTCTAGGATTCTATGGATGTGATACATGTTTTCTATCCATAAAATGAATCTAAATGTTATTTTTGCAATACTTAGGGTAATTCCATGCCAAAACAGTAAGGTGCTTCACCATCACTATGCATCTTGGATAAGGGTCAACCGATAATCGTATCGGATATAGTATCGGGCCATATGAAAGTGGCAACGAGAGATTTCACATATCAGGTCTTTGTCCCTTAAAAATTCAAGAAAGTCTGTTTTTGCTAGGAGGTTAAAGCTTTCCAACCAAAATATCCCAACTGACAAGGAATTAAAGCAAGAGAGATTTCAAATAGCTTCCCACAAGGCATTGCTCCAATGGAGGTTTTTGTACAGGTACTGATGTGGGTGTTAGTGATGAAAACATGGCTAAATTGACAGTACTGATCACAAACTTGCATTTAGAGCGTTTCATCTCAACGATCCACATGGCAAATGTACAAAACTTCCAATGGAAGCCAATGCATTTGTGGGAAGCTATGATCTTCTCTTGGATTAAGCTGAGAAATTTTCTTTGGTACAAAAATTGTGCAATTTCAATTGCTTATAGGAGCAATATGAAATTCAGCCTATGTTTTACATTGAAATATACAGGAATCCGACGGCGACTATATCGCCCCTAAGCCGGGGGCGGCGCACTCACCATCGCCATGGACTGGGGGGGCATCTTTTGCATTTATCGTATACACCGCGTTTACGTTGGTGTACTTGTTACCACAAAGAAGAAGAGGATAATTTTGATCATTTGACGGCAAAAACAACACTATTTCATGTTATAAATCCATTGTTATCATCATGGGCGGCTCAGGAAAAACTGTAAATTCTTGGCCTGCACAAATAGCGATAAAAAGTTACAAAAAGGAGATCGAACTGCGTCGGGAATTCACTCGGCTAATGACACAAATGAAACAACATCGTATCCATTTTTTTCAGTCTAAATACCAATTGTAACTCGCCGGTCATTTTTCACGTGTAGGAGAGTCCAGGCGTAGCACCATTCCATTGCACAAACGAGACTAATTTTGTTAAGATCTCCGAAATCGATCTCATGGGCACGGACAAGGTCCTTTCTAAAACACCAAACAACCCGCCTCGGAAGATGTCACGTGTTTCAGCAACTACGATCGGTCTTTGGGAACTATTCAAGTTTTCACGTACACGGATTTATCAACATTCTATTGTTAGTGATTTTGTATGGAGTTTGAATGTTACGAAAAATTTATTTTCTACGCGTCTGTTATTTACCCAATTTTTAATTCATAATTCTAACCATACGCGTTCATCTCAGTCACGCAACGTGGGCGGCGAGATCTAACATTCAATTTTACAAACAGTAAGTCACGTGCCCAGAATTCCAGTTTCGGCCAGTCCCTGACATCCTTCCATAAATACCCATGGAAATAAACGGGAATTGAAATTGATGAAATTTGTAACAAATTGCAAAAAAGGTAGTTGTAAATTCTTATTTATCATGATTATGGGCTTATTATTTCGTTTCGTTAAGCCAATATGCGGCCGTGTGTGTGTTAAACTTTGTGTTTGGTGGCCGGGATGCCCACCAGTAATGGCGGCGACGTAAGAGGGTGTCCTTTCGAGACTTCCCCGGTCGGATTCGTGTATAAGCAAATCAAAATTCACCTTTTTTCTCTTTATACAATTTTGTAGCATAATACAGGGTAAGCAATTCTATTGAGTGTCTAATCTCTTTGAAATTACTCTTATGACACATATTTGGGTGCCTCAAAATCTCTCGTTGCACCTTTAACAATATCGGTTTAAAATATCGGATCGGCCAAAAAAAAAGATGCTTTCCTTACCGATATTTGATAGAAACCAAAAACGTCAGCGCAGTATCTTTTTATGTGCTAATGATTGTTTTGGTCTTTTAATCCAATCTTGAATTAGTATTTTTTTATATATGCAAACAAGAAGAAAAGAGAAAAAATTAAAAAAGTTAAAAAACTTAAAAAAAGCAAAAAATAAAAAAAATGTGAAATGTTAATTTTGTTAAAAAATAACCCCCATACAGCTAAAAAAAAAGCCAAATAGCTGTGAAAAAAAGACGAGTACCAGAGACTGCTTTGTAGTTTTTATATTTCCGTGCATCAATCCACGATATTTGCCCATGCATTAACCATTGCATGCCCCCTGCTGATGCCACTACTCCATAAACCACGGCTCCACCACCCATCACCCAACCCATTCGGATCATGGATCCATCAATACCTGACTACCCCCACCCATCAACCAAACAACAAACTCCACCACACCATGAAATTAATTTTGTACAAAGAAAACTTTCTAAATTTAAGATGGAAACCTACTCAGTGTGACAAATCATATGTTTATTGCACTACCTCTTACCTATACCTAGTGTAAAATTACTCTAGGGGTGTATATGAAAGAACTGCAGAGTGGCAGGGTCTCGGACCCTGCAAGGCCATCTATGCCAATTAAAACAAACATCCAAAGCAAACAAAAAGCACATGTGGTTGTATATCACTTAACTTGACAGTTACTGACCTTTTGATGTCCAAAAATGGTTCAGTTTCTTGGTAGAGACCCACTAACATGCATGCAAAGAGTCGCCAGACAACTACAGTGAACCAAGAGTATTGACTCGATAATTTGATTTTTGTTCTTACAAGAAATTTGAGTGTTACAAGTGTAACACTTCTGTGCGTTTCTTGATAGGTATGGCATGTTTCTGGGTTTTAATGTATTCCAAGGGGAGTGAGTGTTTAGGGCATCTATAGACCCTGTTACTTCGACTCCTCCATACACTGTTTGTTTAATACTGTGTAGAGTATTGAAATAAAGTTTGATGAACATATTGATATATCACCCAGCACTCTCGATAGACTTACTTCGTAAGCCACAAAATCAATATCAGCTTGAATCACGGCAAGTGTACATCACTACATGAAACTGGACGTTTCACTCACTGCATGTCACGGTCTAGGTTTCTGCTGTGTTGTGTTAAGGTACAGGCAAACCATGACTTTCCAGCCTTCATCGGCGTTCGAATCGACACACAAAACACAAAACCATTGTTATATCAATCAGAGCCCCAGAAATTTCTCAAAACAAGTATTTGGACAGGGGTTTGAAAATATGTAATTTCCCGGGAAGAGAGTCGCATTTCTAGTTTCACAATGACATCTTCATTTTAAAATTTCCTCCAAAATGGCCATTGTTCCCTCCCAAATGGCCACTTTTCCCTCCAAATGGCCAACTTTCCGGGAAGAGCTTCCCAAATTCCCCACTTTTTCGAGCCATGTATTGGACCTAATTTTATTGAAACAGCTTCAGGATTGCAAAGAGACACGGCACGGATAGAATCTTAAACATTACACAGCGCACATTGCTCACAATTTATGATAATCTCAGTCCAGTCGTTTTTATTGTATTAATATTCATGGCGTATCGCTATGCTATAAATGTACCATGTATTGTTTGGCGACTGGACCAGCAAGACGCTGTTTCACACAGGGCATAACAGCTCAATATACGGTAGTCTATGCACAGACTAGTACAGGGTGGGGAATAAGGTACAATCTTGGTCAAAATCAATTTTCTCCGAAAGAAATTGCTATTTTTGAAAATAGCAAATAACAAAAAAAAACAGGGCGGCGTAAAAAATCGGGCGGGGATGAGCAACTCGTTTCTTTTTTTACTTGGCCTTATATAGGCTGCAATATTTCAGCAATTAAATCAGTTATGAACTATGTATGGACAAGGCTACTCACCAACTTAGTCTCAAATGAGAAATAATCATCATTTTGATTAAACTTCTTTTATTTTACTTTTATGGGGGGTGAAAATGCCCCCTCACGCTGTGAATGCATTTTATTATCATTTCCCTGGGGGCTAATGGGAGATGGTTGTGGGCTGCTGAAGTATGAGTAAATGCTCTAAATGCAAAGCCTACATGACTATTGCATTGATTTATGCAAACATTTATCATTTGTTGTGCCCCCTTTGAACATAAGGGAACCCCCTAAATTTGTTCAAGCTCATAAGTCACTAAAATTATGCAAAGTTTGCAGGCACGTCATGCTGTGCGTATATAAGCTATAGATGTCTAGTGTTTTGCATCTGATGGACAGTAGTCTCCTTCAAAAATATCCAAAATCGCAGCATCTGCATGGTGATTTCATTATCTCACCTTTGCTTCGAATGTCACACCATAGTGCGAGTTTTACGTACTTGCAGCTCCGGTCCCTATCCCGTTGGAATCGCATTGTGTCATGTGCAAAAATGGATTCAGCATGATCAGATCCCCTAACTGACCGAGGGTTTTTTTTACTGTGGAGATTTTTTTCCCTTTTACCTTTCTTTTATTGTATTAAATAGGATTAGGAATGAACATGCAAACCCTAATACTGGTGAAAAAAAAATATTGCCATTGTTTTCTTACTTTCATTTTATCTACAACTATAGAGTTTAATATTAATATTAGACCGACATATTGATCAGGGATGACATAGCATAAATTTTATAGCGGCAATCTTACGACCGATGTGCCGCCATTTTCACTACCATAACCTCGCGATATACTAGTAATCAGTATATCACGATAATCTCGTATTTTGAAAGAGACCGGACTGATGGAGGACACCTCAAGCCAAGGCTCAGAAAATTTTCAGAAAAGTTATCAGAAAATTTTATTTTGCAATTTTGTTTTCTTTTCCTTATTGTAGGAGGTAGGTGCATGGGTGCAGACGGCGATCAACGTTACATGAATGAGCTTAATATTAATCCTGATGAAGTGAGCCCGGCTAATGTGAGGGAAAACTGACTGAACGTTCCTAACACTAGAGTGCCCTAAACCTCGGAATTATATTTTTGTGTTATTTTTGTGGACTCTAACTTGTCTTCACCCTTTCGTATGTTCCTGTAATTTAATTTTGATGGATTAGGCATATGAAAGTCGATGTTATGTTTCTCGGTGTAACCTGTCCACGTTGTGATTTTCTGCCCCCGTTTGAGATGCTGAAATCTCTTAAAGTTCATTATTTTGTATTTTAAAGAAAATATCAAGGTTTCTTCAATTGTGATCACATCTTGTGAATGTGATTTTAGTAGATTTTAAAACAAAGAACAGTTTGCAAAATCATTTTTAAATGTAGGGTGGTGGTTTGACACAATCATGCAATATTGTAGCTATTAGGGCACGCTGAAGGTTGGTGAAATTGCTGTTACTTCAAAATTACGCAAAATGAATAATGAAATAGTTAATTGCCTCATTATGATTTGCAAAAAATGTTACGGGAAACATAACATTGACTTTCATTGGCCTTATGTTGGAAGAAAATGCTTTAATTTATATTGAAAACTGAGAAAATCAGAGACTCAGCCCTCAGTCAGTCTCAAAGCTGTCCATTTCCAAAAGCAAAACTACCACATACTAATAATACGACTACACAGCATTTGTAGGTTTTTAGCCCGACTTTACTTTGCATCTAAAATAAAAATCTGTATCATAATTTGTTTTAATTTGTTTGAAAAATGACAATTTTACATTTAAATTTTAATATACAACCATCACCGACTTAGTGAGTGTAGACATAATCTATCTGATCACTCCTATCATGCTTATTTCAAACAATTCAAAACAAATTCAAACTAGAATTTCGCGGTTCTCGGCTTTCGCGGTTTTCGGCGCGGAGGGGTACCGAGGTTAGGGTTGTTTGGTTCCGTGCGGAACCTTATCAGACGTAACCTGTAGCGTTTGTAAACTTTGTCACCACCTTAGGGTCCCTGCCTGACTACCGACCACATGGCCCTTTGCAACTATAACAGGGCCCCTTTACTAGCTGCCTTAAAGTCCCAAGGTCTTTTCTTCAATTCGAACTATCCAAGACCCCTTTCACAACTGACTGGGAGCCCTTCCCAGATGTCACAGAGTGTCCTTCCCAATTAACCCAGATCCCCCTTCTCATCTACCAAAGGTGGCCCTTTCCCAACTAACCCAGGTTCCTCCTTTCACCTACACCAGGGCACATTTCTACATTACCTTCACACCCTATCCCTTTGGAATCGCATTGTGTCATGTGCAAAAATGGATTCAGCGCGATCAGATCCCCTAACTGACCGAGGGTTTTTTTTACTGTGGAGATTTTTTTCCTTTACCTTGCTTTTAATTGTATTAAATAGGATTAGATGAACATGCCAACCCCTAATACGGTGAAAAAAAATATTGCCATTGTGTTTCTCTTCATTTTATCTACAACTATAGAGTTTAATATTAATATTAGACCGACATATCTGATCAGGGCAATGACATAGCATACACTTTATAGCGGCAATCTTACGACCGATGTGCCGCCATTTTCACTACCATAACCTCGCGATATACTAGTAATCAGTATCACGATAATCTCGTATTTTGAAAGAGACCGGACTGATGGAGGACACCTCAAGCCAAGGCTCAGAAAATTTTCAGAAAAGTTATCAGAAAATTTTTATTTTGCAATTTTGTTTTCTTTTTCCTTATTGAGGAGGGTAGGGTGCATGGGGGTCAGACGGCGATCAACGTTACATTAATGCGCTTAATTATCTGATGAAGTGAGCCCGGCTAATTGTGAGGGAAAACTTGACTGAACGTTCCTAACTCTAGAGCGCCCTAAACGTCCCCCCCCCCGGAATTATATTTTTGTGTTATTGTTGTGGACTCTAACTTGTCCACCCTTTCTTATGGTTCCTGTATTTAATTTTGATGGATTCGGCATATGAAAGTCTATGTATGTTTCTCGTGTAACCTGTTCCACTTTGTGATTTCTGCCCCTTTGAGATGCTGAAATCCCTTCAAAGTTCATTATTTTGTATTTTAAAGAAATATCAAGGTTTCTTCAATTGTGATCACATCGTGTGAATGTGATTTTAGTAGATTTAAAACAAAGAACATTTGCAAATCATTTATGTAGGGTGGTGGTTTGACACACTATTGTAGCTATTAGAGCACACTAAGGTTGGTGAAATTGCTGTTACTTCAAACTACGCTAAAATGAATAATGAAACGTTTAATTGCCTCATTAATGAATTTGCAAAAAATGTTACTGGAAACATAACAAGTGACTTTCATTGGCCTTATGTTGGAAGAAATGCTTTAATTTTATATTGAAACTGAGAAAATCAGAGACCTCAGCCCTCATTCAGTCTCTCAAGCCGGTCCATTTCCAAAAGCAAAACTACCACATACTAATAATACGACTACACAGCATTTGTAGGTTTTTAGACCCGACTTTACTACTTGTCATCTAAAATATAAAAATCTGATCATATTTGTTTTAATTTGTTTGAAAATGACAATTTTACATTTAATTTTTTAATATCCACCATCAACACCGACTTAGTGAGTGTAGACATAATCTATCTGATCACTCCTATCATGCTTATTTCAAAAAAACATATTCAAACAATTCAAAACAAATTCACACTAGAATTTCGCGTTCTCGGCTTTCGCGTTTTCGGCGCGGAGGGGTACCAAGGTTAGTGTTGTTTGGTTCCGTGCGAACTTATCAGACGTAACCTAGCGTTTGTAAACGTTTGTCACCACCCATAGGGTCCCTGCCTGACTACCGACCACATGGCCCTTTGGCAAACTATAACAGGGGCCCCTTACTAGCTGCCTTAAAGTCCCAAGGTCCTTTCTTCTTCAATTCTAACTATCCAAGACCGCCGTTCAATTCATTCACACTTACTGGGAGCCCTTCCCGTGTCACAGAGTGGCCTGCCCAACTAACCCAGATCCCCTCCCCCCCCTTTCTCACAACAAAGGGTGGCCCTTTCCAACTAACCAACCCAGTTCCCCTTTTCAACTACACCAGCACATTTTCTCCATTCCTCACACCTAGCCCTTTTGATCCCTTTTTTCTATATGGGCAATTCCCACTACCCATCCCTCCAACTACCCCATGTTTTTTTTTGTATTACATTGATTTTCCGTCCTGCGCGATATGATATTGTGCAGTAGCCTTTGACGGAATAGATGGCAATACATCATTTGCATACCATGAACCTCTAACCGGTTTCCTTCTCAACCCCAGAGTTCCCCTTTCCCAAGCTACCCCCGGGGTATCTTTCTTCATCAACGCCAGGGTCCCATTATACAACATTGTTGTCATCACCAATCACCCCCGTCCTCCACCCCCCTTTCCCCGCCCAATTCAAAGGTTCTCATTATCACCAAAATGGAAAATGAAAAAAAAAATCTGAAAAAAAATATATATTTTTAATTATTTTTTAAAAAACTGTATATTTTTGTTTTTTTACACCATTTTCTGCTCCACTATTTCTAATATTTTATTATATTTTGTTAAAGCTTATTTTTTATTTGGGTCACTATTTGTCACATTTCTATTTTTTTTTTATTTTTATACTTGTTTAAAAAAAAAAAAAAAAAATATTTTTGTTTTTTTTAAATATGTTTTGTATTTGTCATTTTTTCTTTCATTTTAATATTCAGGTTTTATTCTTAATTAATTGTCTTACTTTTTAGTGTTAATATTTTTCATAATTGGCCCATTTTGAAAATGCTTATTGTATTGTTTTCAGTAATGTTTGTTCGTATTCGATATTTTTTTATTCTTAATTGTTTTTTTAAACTTTTAATTACTTACTAAAGTTGTTGTAGTTATGCTCAAGTTTCATTGTTTATTTGTTTATTTATTATTACTGTTTTTATTTTTAATTAGTATTTAATAATTACCACGCCACACTTTCCTGAACAAAACCCCTTGCTTTTCGTATTTTTATCACGGGTATTTTTGGGTATTTTTCGATGCTTCCAACTAGATTTTATAATTGTTTTTTTTTTTATTATTTTTTTTTTTTGCTTATGTTATTTTATGTTATACAAACTCGATCTTGGGGTTGTTGGTGTTATGTACAATTTTGTTACACACTTCCAAAAGTTTTTTTACTTACTTTAATTATGGAAACAATCGTAACACAGATGAGTTTTACTTAGACATTGTAAAACCATTTGTTTTCATAAAGAGGGATAAGAACAATGAGCCACATACTGGAAATGAATTTTCACTGAAATATTAAGTGTTCTAAAAAATGTATGCGTTTAAAAAGCAGTAAAAGCAGACAAGATCATCTATGCTGATATCGTTATTTACCTAATCTAACTTTAATTTTGTTGCAGTGGTTGGTTTTGGGATTCATTAACTGGGTCATAATAAGCTACTAAAAACTGTTGTTGCAACATTTTTGTAGTTTTTATTTTGTACATTTTATATTCTTTTATAAACGGAGGTTGCCATCGTAGGGCAACTGTGGCCTTTTGGGCACCTCCCAGTGTTGAAAAATACAGTGAAAAAGTCCATGCACCTGTGCATGTAAACTTAAAATGTTACATGCACAAAATATATTGCTGCTTGCACAGTGCAAAGCGTTTCCTGTTTGTGTGGACAATAATATATATCATAAATTAAAGGGCTCTTTACTTTATGGCTAATATTTTACAAATTACAGTATACTGTTTTAGTCAGAAATATCCATTTCAGCACATTATGGTTGACATTTTTCATGCACATGTGCAGGTAAGTAGTGAAATCTTACATGCACAGCAAAATTACCTGCATTTGTGCATGTCTGCTGTGGTTATTTCGAACACTGGCACTCCGCTATATAATTGTATTATTTTCTCCTTCCTTTGTATTGTACCATTATAAATGTCTATGATATGGAAAAAGAAGAAATTATAATTTTATCTTTAGTTTTTATTATTTTAAAAGTTTTTATTTTTATTCGTTCATTTTCATTTTTAAGTACATTGTTTATTGACGTATTTTCATTTAGTTGCATTTTTTGTTATTTTTTCATTTATTTTTGTTTGCTTACATTTTTTTGTTATTAATTTTTATTTTTAATTAATTTGCTTATAGTTTTTTATGTATTTTTAATTATTTTTAATTAATATTGTTTTTCCTTTTAAATTCTTATTTGTTATTTTCTTTCCTTGTTTTATTTGTCTTTTACGTTTTTCTTTTTTTCCCTCATTAATTTATTCAATTAATTTCTTTTGACTTTTTTATTTTGTATTTTATTTATGTTAAATATTTTATTTTCCTTTTGTTTCCATTTGTTAATTTTGTTTCCAAATTTACGTATTCCCAACTTCGTGATTCACTTTAATCTGTGTAGGTTGTTAAAAAAGAAGAACAATAAGGGCGGGGGAAAAGGAGAAAAAAGCAAAAGAAACGGCAACATCTTTTCTGTAACAAACATCTCAAACAATAACAAAACAAATAACAACAATATAACAACAATAAAAAAATCAAAACTTTTTTTTTGACCGATTTTCGAACGCCTGACCACGGGAAAATACACATGTTCCGTAGCGCCTAAGACCGTCTCCGCCCACTGGGAACTTGTCATATGACGTGTAATCTGCTCCTGGCACAAGCTTATGGAAACATCTTGTCACGACCACTAATAGCCAGAGAAGATATTTACCGAGAATAAAGCAACCAATTACTCAACACTAGCTATGTGTACACTTGACGCGTATAAGCCGTTTTTTATCCTGGGTTGACACACAAATAAGACCAACTTCACCCACCTCACTTGCTGATTTTTGTCCACTTCTTCCTCCAAAAATTCATGAAGATGTTTATTATATCCGATAGTTTTAATATCTGTCACATGTTTTGACATTGAAGATGTTTTAGCGTACAGTGTGATGATCTTTCGCGAGAGGCGACTGCGCACGCCTTCAATTTTCGATCGCCATTTTGAAGCTCAAGTGACCCGAAGAGACGCTGCATCATGTCTAAAATTGCTCAATCTGTAACAATTTGACCGTTTACCTTGTTTAACAGCAGAGTGAAGCCCAGAAAGGTCGAAATGAACTCAAAGTGTTTCTCAGAAATAATCCTTGTTAGGTATACCTGAAAAATTATTTTTTTGTGTGCTACGACAAATTGATTAAATTTTGGGGCATTTCTGACCATATTTTAGCATGTAACCTTGCGGGGATTGTTGAGCCTTTGATTTTTTGGTTTTGGAGTTTTTTCCACCGAAAATGTTCCCTTTCAGGCTTGTAGTGTGGCGAAAAATGGCGATCGTTGTGTAAATAAAAATTAAAC
>JAMKCH010059551.1:0-104445 GCA_023653785.1 Ophioderma brevispina | reverse complement strand
AATTGATTTGGGGACGTTTTCCGCTGTGGGGACGCTTTTGTTCTCATTGCATCTCGGCAAGTTTCCCCGCAGAAGGTGCAATGTTCCTTCATTGCATCCGTACCTTCCCGGAAAAATGACCGATGCTCTCGTTGCCTCTCGGCCGGTTTCCCGGCCGAAGGTCGAACTTGGCGCATTGCGTCTCATTGCATCTGGGACGTCTTGCCGCAAAATGCCCGCGATGTTCCTCGTTGCATCTGGGACGTCTCCGAGAAAAACGACGCGATGTTCCTCGTTGCTTCTGGGACGTCTTCCGCGAAATGACGCATGTTCCCTCTGCATCTGGGACTTCTTCCGGGAAAATTAACGCGATGTTCCTCGTTGCAATCTGGGACGTCTTCCGGAAAAACGACGTGATGTTCCTCGTTGCATCTGGGACGGCTTCCGGGAAAAATGACTCGATGTTCCTCGTTGCATCGGGGACGTTAACGACTACACCTACTTATTCTTGTACCGGGAAAAAAAACGTTTCCGATATGCAATGAAACGCAAAATTTGTTTCTCATTGCATCTGGGGGCCGTTAAAAATAAAAATAGATTGCACCTCGTTGCATAATTGGGCCGATGTTCGGCAAACCCGCCCGGTCCGGGTTAGGGTTTAATAAACTGTTTTAGTATAGCAGTGTGTCAATTACTCCTGTTCTGAAACTTTCCTGACTGGTCAAGTTGAGCTGATGAACAGATACCTTCAAAGGTGCAATCGAGCGGCCGTTGAAGTTACCCAAACCATGAGCTGGTGCATGAGAGTAATCCTGGTAATCGGATTTTCAAAATCGAGCCATCCTTCTTTCTCACTTCTCTGCAACACATAATCATAATTTTAGAAGGCGTCAGTCATCCCTGTGTGGTTTACAATGCAGAACTTTTATCTTCACTATTTATAAATCAGCTTTCACTGCTTTCACTGAGCTATTTATTTTTCCTCCCCCCTTCTTTTGAACATTCTAGGGTTTATTCTTTTTGACAATTTGATCGGCACTGTGATTGCCCGGGACTATGAAGGCCCAACCACGAGTTGGCCTATCATCAGCTTATAGCGTAATATGATACCACAATACACGGACTAAAGTTTTTATATACTAATTCCCTCAATTTCATACTCCACCTACAAATAGTAAGGCTATTCCACTATCAAATGGAATCTGAAACTGGAATCAACAGGCCATCCCCTAATAGGTAAAAAAGTACACTTTGAAATTCTTAAATCATATGTTCTATGTTTTGGCAGTTTTGCATGGCTTTTGCTTGAATGGCTTTTGACTTTAGACATTGTTGTTTACAATATAATACAATGAGACATATGCTCAGCAGGACTCACTCCCCCTAACAGGAATAATCCCTACCCCACTCTTCCTCTATCCCTACCCTACCCCATCCTACCCTACCCCATCCTAATACCTAAGTCATTACCTAATATTCAACTATTCTGAAGTCTCAGTTCTAGACAATTGCTAAGTTAAACCAATAAAATTCTAATTTATTCTCATTTTGGTAAGTAACATCAGTCTTAAGGCCACATAAAAAATATCAGATTCCAAAGCCCTTCCTTCTCACCTTTTAGGGATTAAGGTCAACTTTTTTTCTCTTTTTTCAATTGTTGTTTAATGTTTTTGGAACCTGAACCACTGGGTGGACGATTTAAAAGGCCTAAATGTGTTATAATCAACTCAGGCACTTTTGTGTGAACTTTATAGACCTCTGATAAAAATATAAAAAAGGCATCACCATTTTTCTGAACGTTGTGAATAATGATTTTATTGGTGCCTAGTAAATAAAATTTAAAGACTGCCTTCCCTCCTCACTTTTCAGAGGCTAATGAACCCCCCCCTAATAATTAATTTTCAGTGGCCTAATCCACCTCTGTGGCCCCCATTTACCACATTTCTCCTCTGATGATAACAATGGTATAAAAAAATGCAAATCAACACAAGATTCAATTGACAATTTCTATTTTTAATTTAAAAGACGATAATGCAATAACCCTATTGAAAGGGGAAACGTACAATGTGCCAGGGCTACCAATAAGAATGCTATAGATTTTAATAAAAAAGTTGTTTTTAATATCAAGAATTGCTAAACTTAAAGGTGCAATGAGAGATTTCACATATCTGTACCTATACAAATTGAAATCCAATTTTTTCACTGATGCGGGTTGGGCTTTTATACGGGCAGAAACAGTTTAAACTTGGTGAATACAGTTTTTTTTAATACACCAAAGTACTGTAAATTGATGTCCAAATTTCCAGGCTTATAGTGACTAAATTTAAAGTGGATCTTTTTAATTCAAATTTTAATGATTGTTCAACATTATACATTATGAATTTTTGATTATACGATTTAGTACTAAAATTTAGTGGTAAAAAATACTGTTACCTTTACAGGAAAATCCTGGCAGCAATTTTACCAACAAAACCCTGTGAAAATAAAGCTTCTGCAGGTTCACTGTATATTTTACAGTTTGAGTAATATATTTTCAACAAACTGTAAATTTTAGAGTATGTATACACGGTCGGATTCTTCTCGCATGGTATCCTATGCAGCAGCCGGATACTGCACCCTACACACTGATCCCATAGTAGACATGCAGCTACTTTGTATCTATCCCGCAGTCACTACATCGGCATCTTGATAGTACACACGTCGAAGGCGCTACATACACTTGCTCTCTGTTTAGTGTTTTTTTTTGAGGAAAATCATTACAAAATTTGAATCGGGCATCATCAAAAACCTTTTTCAGTGCATATTATATTAAAAATGAAAAAAAAAGGTAAAGGGGACGAACCTGTGTACATAGGAACGGAGTGCCCATCTCTCTTTCGAAGCGATTGGGCCAGACTCCACCATATAATGTTGCTGTAGGGGGATCACCACACCTCCTCTACAGCGAGTCTGTTACCTTCCCAACATTGAATAATGCCGGTACCCATTTATCACTTGGGTAGAGAGGAGTAATTGAGGTAAAGCGCCTTACTCAAGGGCTAAACACATTGGCCACAGTGGGGCTCGAACTCACAACCTTTGGGGTGTGGGTCGGGCGCTTTATCCACTGGACCACATGTGCCCTAAATGCAAAAAATGTAAATATATGCAAAAATATATAAAAAACTAAATTGGACATGAGAAATACCATATGCGCTAAGAGCCGGGGGGACAGCTACTCTGTGACAGTGCAGACAGCCGCTGTGTGTACACTATCCCGCCTATGTGGTAAAAAACACGGAATCCTGGCCAGCGAGTATACATCTAGTGGGTAGGTAATTAGGCCGTGTATGCACCGGTTCTCTGGGGTGTTCCTCAGTGCATTCTTTATTCTCTCCACATTTACAATCTCTGTTATAAACCAACCAATTAGTTTTTTTAGTGTTTTGATTGTAATGTAATTTTTATGGTAATTGTTGCCAGTAAAATATACATTTTTTTATGGTTTCTAATAGTAGAAAGATGGATAAGTTGTGTATTTTTTGATTGTCTAATATTATTTTTAGTTCTACCACAATTCTTAAGTGAAGGACTGTCATTAATGCATGGGCCCATAATGTGAATGTGAATGTGATGGGTTTATTCTTGAATTTTGGCAGAAAATTGTTATTCAGAATTTAATGCCACCATGGTTTATAAAGTGAAAAAGCAGGAGGAACTGCGGTAAATTGCTTTTTCCAAATATAGCATTTGTCACACGAAAGTGGTCCAAAGTGACGTTGGTGATGGGGAAAATCTAGTGGGAGGGGAAATGGCAACGAGTGCAGCGAAGAAAGAAAAGATTAATTAAATCAATTTTTTAATAACGTTCCGACGATAATATGTGTTTAAGAGAAAGGAAGGATTCCATGTATGGTGAGGGGAAAATGAAAAAGTTCAACAAAATCACATGTGATTGATAGGAGCAAAACGTGCAAAACGATGCTGAATTGATTACAGGCACAGAGCTGTATCACACGATTTACCCGAGTGAATCCAAAATATTAAAAATTTGACCCAGAGGTGAATTTGAAAGCTTCAAGCTCGACTTTCTAGCTTGTTTTCCACATGTAAATGATTCAGCTTTTGCAAATTGCTCTGCGGAAGGCGATGTTTACCTTATGTACTCCCAGTTCCAGAAAAAATAAGTCCCATAATTTTTGAATGAAAAAAAATGTGAAAAACACATATTAAGATGTGAATGGTACTGGATTATAATCCTGTAACAAGTTTTATCTGAGGAGGATCAAATGAAAAAGTTGGAGGAGTTGCAGTCAATTTTTAGAAACATGCCTAAAAAGTCGGCATTGTCACTGGGGTTCTCCCCATTTTTTGGGCAAGGTTGTGCCACTGGATGTTTGGACACTACCCCAAAAATACAAAAATATATCAAAAAAAAATATGCTATGCTCCTTATGCTCAGTTTGATGGAACCAACCAGTACCGTTATTGTTCCTAATAAAACGCTATGGGGCGGTTGTTGCATTTTTCTAAAGGAGGAGGGGTTTATTACAGTCAAAAATGGAAATTAAAAAAGCACGCAAAAACTACCCTACGCTTATTTTCGATGATTACCGATAATACGAACGAGCAGGGGGGAGGATGTTTTTAGCACATCCCGAGGTCAAGGTCTAATTATCTTAATTAAAATATTTAAACTGTGACACAAACAGGATTATGATACAGATTAGGACAGTCCCGGCCAATAAATCATTGTGATTTAGGTAAGCTTAACTCATTTTCTTGAATTGTTTTAGCCAAAAATCATAGGAGGGGGATTTATAGAGCAGGTGGGTGTTATTATTAAAAACACGGCTATCTAGATCTGTGACATTAATTGTCTACCTTCTTTATACCTCAGCTGGAAGTTACAAATAGTTTCCATCTCAGGGGTGTGGGACCCAATTTTGTCTAAATGGGGTATAAAAAATTGGCATGGCTCTGGAGGCTTGGTGGTGGACACCTATGCACCAAAACATCGCCTTTGTGAAGAGGTTTTGGGGCAAAGGAAAATTGATTGATTAAACCAAGTATTTTAGCTTGTTTTCTGGCAGCATTATTTTTTAAACTTGTGATTTTTTTGGGTTCTTTATATTCATTGACCCAGACACTAGGATATGGTCAGCAGAAAAGCACACTTTTCATAGACCATTGAAGAGTCAAGAAATAAACAGTCAATTATACCAGAGATTCTGATAGTGCTACACTTCTCGGTCTGTTATCCCTGACCAAATTTTCTGCCAAGACCACACCGTTGTCATTGCTTGTTTTATGTTAAAGAAAGAGTCGCAAGAAAAGCAAAAGTCTCACAACTGCATAGAAGACTTGGTTTAAAGGGACAGGAGGACACTATATTTCACGAGCGTGAAAGCCAAGAACCGCAAAATTCTAGCTTGTCTCTATATGGGAGAAAGAAAAGAAAGCTGAAGGTTAGGATGACAATGAGAAAAATACGGAATTTGATCTGACCTCAAAATTGATAGCGTTTCTGGGTAAATGTGGGGGGGGGGGTCCTAAAGACACCTTTAAAGTTGTCCCTCACATTTCAACCATGTTTTTTTTTTAATTTGTAAGTAATGTTACATTATACTTTTAGCTGAAATAATTAAAACAAAGTGACATACCAAATGGAAGAAAAAAATGCAATTGCAAGTTCTCTGCTCTTTTTCCCCCAGGAATGCTTCTCTTAACATTCTCACTGTTTTTCAAATAAGGTTACTGCTTATAACTTAAAGAGGTTAACTTCTACCAGGTCCCAATATTCAAATTTGATAAAACTTGGTATGTGAGTAATTGGTGGATGTAAGTAATGTCATGCGTCATCACTGTCTGTGCATATTAGTGAGCTCATTTGCATATTTGTTCCCTTCCAGGGGAATCTTGCAAGTTTGAACTTGCAGTAATTTTTCTGCATTCCAAAGAGTAAAACTCACTTAAAATTTTTAGTTGTGTTCAGTATTTTCCACCTTGTAATATTTTGGTTAGGCTTTTGCAAATATTAAGTGCCATTTTCACCTAAAATCAGGAGTAGGCTATATCCAAGTTCAAAAATATTCACCATAAGAATATTTGCCAAGACCGTCAAACTTTACTGGCTTATCATGATAATCATTTTTCGCGATGTTTCTTGTTCACTCTTTATTTTGACACTTTTAATTGTATTTAAACCATTTTGCCCAGTTAATGAAAATGATGTCCTTATGAACTAAAGTTGTTATGAGTACATAATTCAGGAATATGAAATGAGTTCATTTGTTAGAGCCTATTTGTTAGAGCCCATTCTATTTTGTGTGTGTGTGTGTGTGTGCATGGATATTTCTTACAGACATAGTAGAAGGGATGTTATAGTAGGAATCCCTTGTTTCCACTGTGCCCAGTGAGCTGTCGTGTGAACTCTGCATTATGCAGTAGTCTGTGCAACATATCCAAAAGATAACAAATTTGAATGTGTTACACTTCCTAATGTCTGAGGCTTTGCAATTCCAATCGAAATCAAATTCAAGGCTGGAAATGCCATTCATATGCAATGTCCTTACCGAATCCTATATAACCATAGACCTGAAATTTATGAACATGATGCATGTTGTATACATGACCATCGACCATCCACCAAATGTACAAAATGTGTTATGAAGTCAGCAATTCCTATTTTGAAGTATGAGTGGAAGATACAGGATGACACAGGCATTTGGAAAGGAGGATTGTCCACCAGGCCAAAGCCCCTGTTGGGCTACCAAATTGAAGGATTAAAAGAAATTATGTGGGCATCTGGGTAGTTTTCACTCCCCTACTTAATTTTCCTCAGGTGTGCTAGAACTTTCTCCAAAGCTTCCAGGGAATTGCTGGGGACAACCTTCCTGGCCATTTCAGCAAAGAAGTAACGAAGGTGCGATCGGTCACCATGGGCATAGTTAGGATATACTCACGGGGTGGTGGGGGGTTGCCACTGAAATGAAATATTATTATTGTACTTTACCAAATTATTCTGATGTGATATGTTATAAAAGTCCATTTAACAACATAGTAATGTGCTATCATTTAGAGCCAACCATATGAAAATCTGATTTTCCTAACTTCTTTGATGTACATATTTAAGTTTGTTCATTTTACACTGCGTCTACGAAGATTGGTAATTTTGTGGGCTGGCAGCTATAGATGGCAGGACCACTTAGCAATCCTTTGTGGTGTGTATGTGGGGATGTGTGTTGTGTATGTGTGTGACACAAATTGTTAAGTTTTTTTAAATTGACTAATTGACAAAGTTTCACTTCAATGGCGAACAAACTTCTGTCATAGGTGCACAATGGGGGTCCCTCATATGTGATGAGGTCAAAGGTCAGGTTGGAAAGGTCAAAGGTCATGGTGAGGTCAAGTTGAAAAATGGGCTTAAAATGTAAAATTATGATCTTAAATTGAAAACTTGAAGTTCAATTGGAACCAAACTTTTGTCATAGGGGCACCTGCGATCCCTCATATGTTGATGAGTCAAAGGTCACGTGCCCCAGGGTACACAAGGTCAGGGCGGCCACAGCTATATTCTTGAAATAGCGAGACGCGAAAGCAGAGATAGAGAAACCGCGAAATTCTAGTTTTTCTTGTGTAATGTATATTTTTGGCTCTGTTATTTTTCGTCCATGTTCTTTGTAAAGAACTTACATTGTAGCAGGTCAAAAACCATTAGTGTGTTTATGAAAGTATGCATGTTTAAAGGGGGATGACTGATAGTCTATAATTTTCATTCTTGATTAGAAGGCCTTAACCCAAAACCCCATCTGTAAAGTTCGTGCCGATATTTCAACCCATTTTAAAGTGAGAGCTAAAAATGTGAAATTTGTTATCCACATAGAGTATGTGTTAAAAAATTAATAGTTGGTCGACCAAAATGGGGCATATTTCCCTATGAATCCAAACAAACATTCATTTAGCCCTAAAGATTTCATAGGGTAAAGAGAAAAAATACTTAGTTCTGATTTAACCAAAATGTTGATCCCCCACTCAGTAAAATGTTGGGTCCCTTGGGATGAGGCTATTAGCCGATTGGACCATGGACCTTAAGAGAAAGACTATAAATCAAATCAAATCAAATGTTCTGGGGAAGGCTGACCATGCTCACAAAGCACCACACTGTACTATAAGTACTTCAGTTTGTCATTTCATGTAAGCACCATATATCGCCTACACCTTGAAATATATGACACAACTAAGAATTGACTTTTACTAAAAAAGAGCGCTAGCGTGTTACATGCATGACTGCTCATAATTGCACTTTTAACAAAGTAGTACGTCACTTTGAATATTGTAACACAGCTATATAAAAATTTGGACCTTTAATTATTATAATATCTAAACTCCTAATTTTGATTAACCCAAAACTCCTTTATGGACTGCTGGGGCAGACAATTGTCCGCCCCAAGGTAGACAAACAAGTCCGCTTCATGAAATCTGCTTTTTCTACAGCCAAACTTTGAAGATTTATTAATGGCATTTTCAGAAAGAATATAGATTTTAACATGTTCTTTGTCATTGTATTGTTTAATCTGTTCAACATGAAGCTACTGAAGTCATGTCAATAAACACTAAATAAATATCATTTCATTCTGCAATTAAAGAAGGGACTGGCATCATGTTCGTAAAGTACTAGTATTTATGGACATAAATTATGACACTGTAGCCCATGTAACATTGTGATGCAAACATTTGCTCATATAAACTTAAACACACTATTGGAATCAGTTGAATTGTGGAAGTAAGCTTTATGTAGGCTATTGAACAGATATTAAACTAAAAGGAAAGTGCTAAAAATTGGGTAACACCTTCAGCATGCAGCAGTTTGTGTTCGACACATTGTGAACTTCAAGCAAATTTCAGGTTTATTCAGATTTAAACAAATTGCATTGACATGTGACCTGTGTTGTTTCTGCATGCAGACAAACAATTTCCCAGCAATGAGTTGAGAAAATCATATACAGGGTGTCTAAAATAAGGTCACTACTAAATACAATGCAATATAAATTGAAGACCTTTCTCAGAATTTATTGACATCTTTCTTGTACATTTCTGGCAATTTTCAATGGCCTATCTTAAAAGGGCATGTCTTACCCCCTTATTTTACAAACTTCCCCACATTTCCCAGAGGTTGGACCCAAAAATTCTGATTCAGCACCTTCAAACTGTAGAAAAACATCTTCAAACCTTCTTCCCCAAACTTCTAGAATGGGATTCTCGTTTATAACCCTACTATTCGGCTGTATGCTCTATGGTGTTTTGTCTCTCATCAACATTTTGAGAAAAAAAAGTGAACCTTGACCAGAACGCATAGTCCGAATTTGATGAAAGTTTGTATGTGGGTAGTGGTGGACACAAGTATTACCCAGCAATGTGTTGCCTGTAAACATGCATATTAATGAGCTTATTTGCATATTTCTGATTGGCAGTCTACAGATATTCTTTGAATATAGTGAGATCAAAAGCTGAGAACTGCCAAATTCTAGTTTGGTTTCAAATCCAAATCTCAACCAGAGATGTTTATAACTAGTTTAAATGTCTTTGTCTCAGCATAACCATTTTTGACTACCGGTAACTGTACTTCTGCTGTTCAAATAGACATGCACAGAATATACTTTGTGGGGGGCAGGTTGTGTGTTATGAAATCTTCCAATAATAAAACAGCTCACAAAATTGCTAGGCTCATAATAATTAACATATTGTGTTCACAGTTCATTTACTACACATGCTTAATATACTTAACAGCTATCGCAGTTCAAAGTGGGGTCTATAATGGTGGTAATAACCTCCCATGAGAAAGTAATAATAAGCCAGATGAAAAAGAAATTAACATGAAACAAATTAAGCATCTTACTATCTAATAAACATCCATTAAATGTCAATATTGTATTGATTTCCATTCTAAACATTTCACACTGCTTGCTTCATCAAAGTGTGAAAAAAAATATGTTACATAGATAGTATTGTCACTATTTTATAATACAATATTGATAGACATGGTTGCGACTGTCATATCGGGGGGGGGGTAGGACATGCCAGCCTTACAGCAACAGAACAGCATCAACTTCCGGCGTAACCCAAGTGCTAGTCTTATTCAAAGACTTAACGGTAGGAGGGCGCTCTTATCGAACGGTCACACACAGACTTGATTAAGGCTTGACCTGGTCACGAATAAAATCTAAATGACTGTTATTGGAATTACATTATTTTGCAGCGGGGTTAATCCTCTAACCCCGATGGATTTTGAAGTCAATAATTTTTTCTTAAATTATCATGATATTGAACGAAGACTTAAAAGTTGATTTTGCAATGTCATTGGGACCGGAGGCTGGAGCCGTAAGAAAATACAGTAAGAATTCCTTAAATGACCATTTGGAAATCCACCAATGCCCATTTGGAAATCCCCAATGCCCAATTAGAGCAGATCGTGTCCATCCCCAACCCCCCCAATCCGGTCATATTGGTATTGTGTGATAGTATCGAGATAGACCTTATCGTAGATAGCCAAATATCAACAGAGGGCGCTCTACCGTAAGGCATGATGGGATTGAAAAAGGGGGCAAACAAAAGCTGGATTCCCGGATGTAACTGTAAACAACGTGTACTTACCTATTGGCGATGGGAACTCAAAAAGACTTTCAAAATTTGGAGTCTGGTATTAAACAAAATCAGCAAAAGTAATCTAAAAGCTGTATGATTTATGTGTATTACACCTTTATCTGTAAAAGTACCAGGTTACAAATAAATGGCGACTGTTTTGGGCATAAGAGGACATTTATTTTGCGGAGTTGATATGAGCGTGATCTGCCCTGCTGCTAGTGCAGCTACACCCCCTTGGTCCATCCTGTCGTTGGTAATCACACATTTATTTCAAATATTTCAGCCAAATATGACAATTTGTAAATTGTCAAACAGAAAGTTTATATTTTTTCCTACATAGATTTATTTGTAATGATCGTATGTTTGTCAACATTATAAGCTTTTAAGACATGATCGATCCACCGCACTCAATATTTGCGGACGGCCGACTCAGTCGGCTACCACTGGCACTGCACTGTTACATTGTGAAATGGTAAAATCCATTCGTCAATGTACACTATTTGAAACTTGGCAAGAACAAACTTTAAAGAATTTGTCTAAACTTTGATATAGGCCTAAACTAAAACAATAGGAATTACTCGAAATTCCAGTTATGAAATGGAGGTAGGTTGATAGATGTGTGGGCCATGCCGTGATTCAAGCGGCAATCGATTGCCAAGTTTGCCTCAATCTCCGGTGTATCCCAGATCATCTTCTCTGCTCAGATGCGTCGTTCCACAAAAAGGTCTCTTTTCTTAACTAATATTTAATAATGAAACTCATATCAAATTGTGAAATTGCTAATCATACTGGGGATTATTATAGTCGGCTGCTTCATTATACGGTAATGAATGAAATTTGTGATGTTTATAATGTAAACTGGGAGAATTTGGGTTACAGGTAGTCAACTCCATTAGTGGCGGCTGCACGATCTTTAGATAGCAGCTGACGAAAGTGTGAATTTTCTGGTTATTTTTGAGGGGATAATTTGTCGTACCTTTCATAAAAACAAAAATTACTTGTAATATAATTCATGGGCAACAACCTGGTATGGTAGTACATTTATCATAATTAACTTAAACATAATTGAAAACAATCCTCAATAAGTTTTGCTTCTACTAGTTTGCTGTGATGCCTTATTGACAGTACACGGAAACAAATGATGATCATCGACGTGTGTGGTGCTCTTGCCCCTTTTTCGGCCCCATGATCCTTTGCGGTTTCTATCTACGATAAGGTCTATTGTCATCTAGTTCCCCTGCTTTTTGTGCAATTGGACCCAGGGTGAACATTATCACACAACCATTAATCATCATTGAGCCACTTAAGTCTCCTTGGTGTATAAGGCCTGGATGAAAGAAATCAATCAAGCCTATACGGAATAAAGCATAAACCCCATTACAATTGAGAATGCTAGGGAGTCTCATGGCAACCAACATATTGATTTTATTGCCCAGGTTCATTTGCACACTACATGGGAGAGGTTCATATCTTCAGTAATAGTATCGTGGTGGTCAAACCCCATTTCACTGCTAAAGAGCATCACCCCTGCTGAAAGAAAGAGCTAGAAAGTTAACTTGTTTTTCAGCGAATAGGAAAAATATGACTTTTTATGTAGTCCAACCTACCGGCAATTCTTGTATTTGGCAATACGGTGTGCCACCAGTAGATGTTCCTGCTAGTCCCATTTTTGTCTGCAGGAGTCAACAATAGACCATTTGCACGATCCCCATAATGCATCTCATATTGTGCCCATTTCCATCAGGGAACTTGTACCAGAGTTCATGTAACTGTGCCCTACTTGTCACCTGCCGGACAATTACACAACTATAGTGCAATGTCACAAATAGGTGAAGTTTTCTGGTATTCTCTTTACGCTCTTAATCGTATGTTTTTAGCCGACTTTAGGCTGGGCAAGTTCCTGGATGGAAATGGGCACAATACGAGATGCATTATGGGGATCGTGTAAATGGTCTATTAACACTTAAGTGGTGAAATATTATGTTGAAAACAACTCAACCATTTAAGGAGTCTGTATAGAAGAAAGGTTTAGTTATTGTAAATAGCCATTGTAGTGGGTGTTCACATGCAAAACAGCATGCCAAATCAAACCAACAGTGAGGTGTTCTTGTGTAATATTTGTATTGTGCAGACCCTTGATGTTGACTTTTTCCCATGATAAATCAGGAAAACATCTATATAGATCAAACTTTTACCAAATTATTTGCCTTAACACAATGATTAAAAACAGTATAAAATTTGCCAGAGCTACAGTGATCAGTTATGGAGTTATGGGTCAAAAGGGTCAAATGTGACCAAAAGTAATATAAAGGTCAATAATCTTAATGACCCAACAGTCAATTGGTGTAAACTTTTGACCTTAACTAAGAACCAGTTATCACAGTTTTGGCATTAACCCTGGTGCCCTTGCTGTTTCTTGCCTATGTCCCAGAGAGAGTGAGTGATGGAATAGTGGAAGAGGGGAAGAAAAAAGCCTGGGGGGCACTGACATTGGAAAGAGGTACGGGTATGTGCGGCCCTTAAGACCCCCTTTTCGCGTCTCTCCAGCAGTTCCCAAGACCCCCAGTTGAAGCATAATTCAGTTCTTAAGGTCCCCTTTTCAGAAAACTTTGGCCTCAGAAGCTGAATTTTAGCCAAATTTCAGCTCCCAAGCCTGCAAATTTCTCAAAATTTCAGTTCCCAAGCCCCTACTTTCGGAGACAAAATCCGTTCCCATGCCCCCAAGTTCGGAAATCGGGGCCGCACATCCGTACCTGAAAAAAGTTGAGTGCCCCCCCCTCCCCGGGGAAAAAAGTGGGAAACTTGGTTTGGTCTTGAACCAGGGGCCCCATCACCAGGGATACAACGCTATGACGGTGTCGCCAGTGATTTTGTGCCCATATGTGTCTTCGTTTAATGACGCAATCGCTACATCTGGGACTTAATGCATTTTTCTCACTCAGTGCAATAGTCTATTGTAGTATTTGATACAGTAGGGTTAGTGTATGGAAAAATAGTTTCCATTAAATCTAATGCCCAGGAGAGGGGGAAGAAATAGTGGGAAAGGGGTAGAAGAAAACTTATCAATCAAGGTACAAGGTAAGGTACAGTATTGATCTTTATGGGTAGTTCTGCTACAGTTAAGATTCCATAATTTTCAATCATTACTACTAACCTTTATTATAAATTTGCAATTTTAATACATTTTACCTTGCTAAAGGTGGAAAATAATTTGAAATTGTATGTTTGTATGGTATGTTGCAGGTTGAGCACTGGTGTCCTAAGCTACCATGGAGGGTACAAGAAGGAACCGTAAAACTACTAGAAAGTCCACAAGCAACAAAGGTATGGATACATTTAACGGTTCATTTGCTGATTATGTTACAAGTGCTATTCCCCTAGTGCAATAGTATACAAATATTGACTGCTCATGAGGGAAATGGTGCAAACTAACTACCAGAGATGACTGGAGACCGTGGGCCTACTATTTTCCCGAGACCGGAGGTCGAGAGAAAATAGTAGGCCCACGGTCTGCAGTCACCGAGGGGAGGTATTTTGCACCATTTCATGAATATAGAGCAGTCAATATTTGTTTTATATAACATATAAAAATATTCTGTCATTTGAAAAACATGCCAGGTCTCGTCGAGATCAGCTGCCACTGCAACTCTCAAGCCTAGCCTAGGCTTGGCCCTAGACTCTAGACTAGTCTAGTCATGGTTCAATCCAATCGCGGCTCGATCTCCCACAAATTTCTCGAACTGCTCTCAATTTACGGTATGCACCATCTACAGCATCGAGATTTCTACATTTTGAGTCAAAATTTCAACAGAAATTGCCCAGCGGTGAAATGTAAACATGTAAATATCAAGCAGAAGATATGATCGATGCAGAGCAGGTTGGGTCGCTGATCGGGTCAGATCCAGGCCTCGAAATAAGAAAAAATCCAAGGGTCCCTGGGACCCTTAACTCTGAAACTCCAAGGGTCCTCACTAATTTCTAAGGGTCCTATTAAAATATGAATATTTTTAACCATTTCCAAGATTCGAGCCAAGCCCATGAATATGCAGCATATGCTCTTAAAACACTATTTTCAAATGTCATACTATGTGTTTCGAAGTGTCATGCAATCAATGTATGTTGATATTATTGTCATAATAAAGTAGTAAAGTATTTTGCAGTGATTGTATTAATTCTTCAAACCACCAATTTCTGACTGGAATTGTGAGAACATGTTCGACAAAATATCTCGGACTTTCTTCTCTCAAACTTATGAAATCACAATCCCAAGACATCTTAGTTCCTGCTAGTATTGCTCTAATCTCTTTCTGATAGTGGACCTGGGGGGCTCCCATTTTGGACGCAAAATGCATGTAAGACCCCCATTTTCGGTATCGTTGTCACCCAAAGACCCCCTTTTTTTAAATTTCACCCTAAGACCCTATTTTTTTTGAAAATTTTACCCCTGTCCCCAAAGACCCTATTTTGGGGGACCTTTTAACTTTTTTACCCAAAGACTTACCTCTATTTTTTTAAAAAATGTTTCAAAAATTTCATTCGGACCCCCCCCAACACCCTTATTTTGGGGCAATTGGGCTCTCTCTCTCCCAAAACTATTTTGGGATCCTGTCCCCAAATGCCCCTGGGTTTGAAAGCGCCAGCCTTACATCCATATCCATGTGAGTGTCCCCCCCCCCCCAGGGACTTGGCATTGTCATTACATTAGCCTGTCTCCGACTGAGAGAACTAGCAGGATCAGTGCTACTTGTTCCGTAGTATAGTCATTTTGCTACCTGTACTGCTCTGACTTTTGGCATAACTACCCTTTTGCTTTGGCTTAGCCTGTTCTACCTTCGGTTTACTCCCAGACAACGCTACTCTGTATATTTTGAGCCATTCTGGCAGCACTTTTTTCACCCTTGTTGTTTGCATGCATTCAAGTTTATACCTGATTGACCACTGGAAAAAATACTTGTACCAAAAATGCAACCCTTTCATGTACCAATTTTCAAGAAAAAAAAAGGGTGATCAATATACCAGAGGGGCTGAAAAATGATACCCTTCTTGGGCGCACATCCCCGTACCCCCATTTCCACTAAGAATTCCCCTCCCCGTGCAACCCAATTCGGGGATATTGTGAGAATTCAAGCCAAGAGCCGCAAAATTCAAGTTTGCCTGTAAACTTCACTTGTGCCAGTTCACTTTAAGCCTATTTCTCATATGTGCAAATCAAGAGTGAAGTGTTTTTCTCCTTTTTTGTCCATGGTGGAAAGTGAGTACATCATTGACACTAGTTTCAATGTTGCATTGTCTTGAATACAAATGAGTGTGAAAACTAAATCATGTATACACTTTGTTTTTACAGGCTCAGATTCAGACAGAAAAGGAGGGGCTCTTCAGCTTGTTATCGGAAGAAAACCCTGAGAAGTTTGAATGGATGAAGATGAGAATCGCCCGGATGTGGGACGCTAAGTGGGTCCCAGCTGCCCGACAGTTACAAAACAAATATAACATGACCAACAGAATACAGAAAAAAGTGAGTGTTAGTGTTGCCATGGTAACAGTGAGCACAGCTGTGAGATAACTTGCATTTTATTTAATAAGTGACCACCCTGAAGACAGCACTCCGAACATTTATCCATTGAAGCGCTTCTCATGTCACAGTCCGTGTTTTTGTGCATGGTATTTTTTCGCTATATAATACACAAAATTTTGTCTTGGTGATGCAGTCACCTTCAAAGCAACTCTTTGACAAGATCATGTCTCTAGACAAATTGTAACCCAATCAAACAGCCCTGGCTGGGATGCTCCTGGCCATGTCTGCCTTTTATCAGTGCCGCATTTCGATTCACAACCGCCAATTAGGCCCAGAGTTCAAAAATGAGTCCCAGATTATGAAACCTTTCTAATAAATCTGTCCTCATCCAGTGAATCCACTGAGGGATAACCATGGTGAATTGTAGGGGATAAAAGGCTGAGAGGAATCATTGTCATTGGGTGCTTAGGGATGACAATTCACCATGAGTTGAAAATTACATAGCAGTTGGATGGCTACAAGAGTAAGCCTGGTCAAAAGGAAATTAATGGAACTGGAGCACATTACGTTAAAAGGAAACATGTCAGGGGACTCGTGTTAGCTATACTATACATTATTTTGTACAGACAAAAAAAATGGTTTCCCTTTTCATTGGGGAGGGAATCGGAAACATACATTTTTGCATGTCAAGAAGGTGAAAGTAATGATGGAATCGATTTAGTGAGTGGAAGAATATGAAATTTATCACAAAATATGGCTATCATAGGAGTTAAACCCCAAATGAATTTGCCATACAGGGGTGTGATTTTTAAGGATTTTACCTGATTTAGGGATTTTTTTGTGACCACAATTTCTACAAATTTACAAATTTTCAGCCCAACATTTGGTATTTTAGCCCAAATTCACACAATTGTTTTTATTTCTTTTAAGATCCCACAAAAAACAAAACAAAAAAAACACCCTTGGCCATCTTGACCCTCTGGTGTCTGAAGGCAACTAGTTTTATTTTTGTTCAGAAAAATTTTGAATTATATATTCATGACCATATTTTGGAATCAGTCATCAAATCTAGCAGGTCTGTGTCTGTTGAGATGCTTCCCCAATCAAAAGCCAATACTTAAAGCTGGATACCCTTTGACAACCTCCCGCTTTACCCCATTGAATTGATATTTGGTATCAGAAGAAAGTATAAACAACCAGAGTTTTCAATATGTTTTGGACCACCATCTAATGCCGGGTGTTCGGAACTTCCGTAGAAACCTATTTCTTTCTTTTCCGAAGAATGGAGAAACACGGAAAAAAAGGTGTTTCTTCCAGTTCTCTTCTCCGGAGAACTGGAAGAAATGGAAGAAAACGAAGAAATAAAGAAATGTATATGAACACATACTAAATTACACCATTTCATCTGCTTTGCCTTCAACGCATCAGGCTAACTGTAGTTGCACCTTTAATTTACAACTGTTTTTTTTTTTTTTTCAAAATTAATTTAAAGTTTATAGCATGTTCGGCCGACTCGGTTGCAGCGTATAGTAAAATTGTTCACATTTTGGGTTTGACTTGCTATCAATTATACAGTGATAATTGATACTTATTTTCCAGTCTTATCCATGTGCACATTTATACTCCCAGTTGTAATTGTAGATGCAAACATGAAAAAGCTGTTAAAATTGTATGCCACTTGTTAATTTTAAATAACAAATCAAAAGTAGCAACCATTAAGTGTTCTTTTTGTTGTAATGCTTAGTGGAGACCCGGGGTTAGGGAGACTCTATCATATTTTGAAGATGTTCAAGTCTTACAGGAGTCTCTGCTTGGCCTTGCTGGTGTGAAAGTGAGAATCAGTTTCTTTTCCATATTGGTTTTATATTTAGCGGAGGCCTTGTGATAATGTGAGTTATTACATTGGCATGGGTAGATAGGGGGGTCCCTGAATGGTCATTTTGAAATTATTTCATATATTTCATTCACTGTATAATATAAAACCAAACATAAGTCATTTGCTTTAAAATAGAAATTTTTAAAGACTTTTTCAATTTCTTCCACTTTCAGTGGAAGAAACTGGAGAAGCTTACATTTAATTTCGCTGCACTAGGAATTCATTACAGAAAGAATCATTTAGTTTCTTCTAAGTACGACCGCTGTTAGGTGCGTAAACTTCTCCACTAGATTTTGATTTCCCCAACAGCTCCCCAGATTTCCTTGGGGTCGACGAAGCAATTGAAATTAAGTATCTGCCAGGGCTGTTTTTTGTTTTTTTTGTTTTTTTCTTTTTTTTTTTTTTCCACAAACACATTGACCCACAGTGGAGCTAGAACTCGACAGTTTTAACAGCCTATTGGTCATGAGTCCTGCGCTTTTCACTAGAACACACCTGCTCTCAAATTTGGTTTTTTTGTCAAGACGCAAGTAGTAAAAACCAGAGGTTTCAAACTGGTTTGTTCCAGTAACGGGAGACATGTGAGGATTTATGGAGCAAAAGATAATGGACCGGATGCCCTTCCCAATGTCAATGTGCGGGATGGCCACAGCTCCAGAAGCTTCTTGTAGGGAGATTTTCGTTTTAGTTCTAACGGGGTAACCGCTACCCATCATCAGATTTTATGGAAACATGGTGGGGTGATGCGTTTTAGCGACTATAAAAAGAAAGTTTTTGCTTTTTTTCTTATTACTCCAGTGAAATTTAAAGACTAGGAAATGTTTTATGTAATGTTGTGAACAAAATGTCTCAAATGCAATTGACCACATTAGTTAGCACTGCCCCAATGAGACAATTTAGCACACATTTTGTTTGTACTCTCCAAACAATTTAACTTATAATTTGTAAAAAATCTGTCCACCAAAATTGAAAAAGTGGACTAATGTAATAAAAAAAAAAACATTGTAATATGTTGGGTTTTTTGGCCAAATATTTTTAGACAACTTTGTTCCCTAAGAGGTTATGAAACATTTCTTTGTTTCACTAAAAATTTCCAGTTAAAATGGGCAAGTACCAAAAGTTATGGCACAAGGCTAACAATCATGCTATGATTATGAAAAATCGCCAACAAATATGTCTTTGTTCTGATTTTGACTAGTTTATTCATGTTCTCTACCGATATGAGAGCCTGGCATTCCATGCACTTGCCACGGGTTCGTGGGAAACAACTACGCGTTGTTAGGAGAAGCGCTAATGCCAACGGAGATAGGTGCCGCCCTCTGCGCCCATCGGATGCGGAGGCGCTTACTTTTTTACTTCAGTTATGACTGGGAATTCTACAGAATCATGTTGATAGGATCTGTGTCAAGGTTCAATTTGTGTAGGAGTACGAGGGTGGCTGGCTCCCACGTAAAATAAGAAATGGTCACATGTAGCTGCTTTGTGTACACTCAGTTATGACTTGTCAAATTCAATCCCGGCCCTGGGGGTCACGGGACTAGCGGGGGTATATGCCGGGATATAGCCGGGCATGTACAAAAAATATTGCCCCGCAAGCCGGATGTTAGCGCTGACTTGGCCGGGAATGTGCGTTATCTTGTCCCCGACCTGCCGGGACAATCATTGCTGATAGTGGGACTTAAGCCGGTAGGAACAAAAAATTTTCCCGGCTCCGCCGGGACACAAACGGGGACTTTAACGCCATGTGTCACCCCATATAAAACCAGGCTATCAGTGTGCAGTATCGCCCGTCAAAACTGTAGTATATCACCATTTTATATAACTACCATTCAGTCCGATCTCTTCCATTGCCAGTCCGTGAAAGCAAGCTATACAAGTAGCCACAACGCACGTCGTCGCACAGTTGAGATATTCCTATCCTAGGATCGATATTTTCCATTTTTCACGTAAAATCGCCCAGAACAACATCACAAATCAATAGGAAAAAATGTTTAAAAAAATTAATATCACCTGAATCACAAGAAATTCTGAAGTTTGGCCTGTTCATTAATTGCATAAAATCACCGTAGGTAGTAAAGCCTATTTGATATTTCTTGCTAAATGTCAGGAATATTGTCATTTCATTGCATAAACTTCGGGCATTTTAATGGAAAATGAAAATATTGAATCGCTTGGAACCAAATAAATGCCCTTCATTAACTACATCCTGTTTAGGTCAAATACTGTCTTTCTCGAACTGCCGCATGATCCGATTAATCAAAATTTAATGTAATCGTGATTTCCGAACTTGTTTTTTTGCAGTGTTATTCCCATATCACAAATTTCCATTTTTATCAGGATATTGCAAGTTTTTTGAACCGCCGCCTTTAGCCAAGAGAACAGCCTGTCCAGGCTCCTGCGTATGGTCAGCTCAATACCCACTGACAGAGTACGGCATGGGCATATATTCAAGTTTATTTTAGCAAGTCACTATCACAAAGTAGGCCGACAAAACACCATCAACCATGATGATCTTGTTGTTGGCTGAAGTTTCCGTTGGCAGATATGATGCAGGTTTTTAGATATTACTCTGCGATGTTACGTGGGGTCGGATATCGCCGTGATAATGTGGATTTTTTTACAAACCAACAAACGAGTTTGTTTCTCGAACATAACTTCCGATGTGAAATTTCGGCTCGGTGCTGACCTCCTGCGATCCCAAAATTGTATATGATTTTATATAGCTAGACCTGTTGTCGCATAGCCGGGACCGATCCGGGATTGTACAGAGTTTTAAGCATCCCCCTGCCCCCATTGGCCGAGAATTAAGGGATTGTCACACCGCAGCCCGGCTGGTAGGGGCCCGGGACATAGCGGGGGATGTACAAAAAAAAATTCAAGCCCGGCTACCCGGGATTTCGTGCTACTTTAGCGGGAACAAAGGCGGGTGTGTCACGACAGCAAAAGGTACATTCCGTCCCGGCGAATCCCCCGCTAGATCCCCGGGACCCCCAGGGGCGGGATTGAATTGACCAATGAGGAGATGTGTGGATCCGGCAGATAGTAGGAGTTTTGGAAGTTCATGGCTTTATTGGCCCCCCCGCCAACTTTTGGTTGGCGAAGGGGGACTATAGAATGCTCCCCGGCCGTGGGGCATGTGTCCCTCGCGATATCCTTTGCCATAAGCAAGGGTGTGTGCCATCTTCGCAACAATGGTTCTTCGATACGGCCGGTGGGATCCGAGTGGGTGCAGTTGGCGTTCAGGGTCAAAGTCAACTGAGGTCAAAAATAGGGTTAAGGGGGGGGAATGTTGCTATAACCCCTGGCCAACACAATTCTTTTGATCTAAGCAAGTATGGGGTTCCATCTTTGGGGGTTTCAACCATGTCTGCGCTTAATAGCAGGTGACGGATGAGGTTCGGGGGGGGGGGAGGAAGGTTGGGTTGGGGGGGGTGGGGGCATGGGGGGGGTGGGTGCCATGGTCAAAGTCAAATGTGGTCAAAAATTTGCTTAAAAACCTTTGTCAAGTTTTTGTAGGATATGAAACTTGGTAAGTGGTGGCTCAACCTTTGTTCCAAAAAAATTGAATTCTTTTCGAGGTCATGTGGGGTCATTCATCAATTCAAGTCCAAAATCCCTAAATGTGGTAGGATGACAACTGGTGGGTCGGTCAATATTCAGAGTGCCAAAAATTTTGAAGGTCATTTCAGGTCCTGCAGGGTCATCCCAAGTCATCACTATGTATAGTTTGTATGGTCTGAAACCTGGTGGGTGCGTCAACATTTTTATGCCAATTTTTTCAAGGTCATTTTCTTCTGGGTCATCTGAGGTCAATTCCACTGCAAAAACTTGGTGGGTGTGGTCACAATTCAGTAGCTTGACATTTTTTAAGGTCATTTCAAGTCTGGGCCCAGCAGGTCAAATCACTACAGATGGTTGTATGATCAATTAAAGCTTGGTGGGTGTAAGTCAACATGATAAGAATTTTTCAGAGGATCGCTGGGTCATCCAGGGTATTGAAACTGCTATGGTAAGAGCCAATCTCTGGTTCCATCACAATCCTCCCTGTGATCTTAAGTTATGTTACTTTCCCCCCTTTTAACCTTACTCGCAACGAGCGGGGCGACCTTGCGTGGTCGGCACCGCCTTGTTCGTTGTATTTCTAATGTAGCTTTTTGGTTCTCTATAGATTTTGAAGCCTCCTCGCCTTGGTTACAAAAAATCAGGGAGTTGCGATCGGAGATACATATAATCTTTCTGGGGCCCAGCTGTGAGCTGTTCAGAGGGACTCCTCACATCTTTGGTATATGACTTGGACACAACCTTAAAAATAGCGGTGTCATCAAGGACTCAAATCGTAAGTTGCTTTCTTAAGGGCAGACTCGTAGTTAATTATGCATATAATGGTGAAGTTTATTAGTGGGATTGTGACGCTATCGACTGTGCAACCAAGATAGGTTCGACATGTTTAGCATCTGGACCCTGTTTCATAAAAGTGAAGATTAATTGTAATTGGATTTAAGAAAATTCTGCTTAGTTCTCAACGTTTTTAAGCCAACTGAAGAAGAAATTTTGAAAGAATTTTCTTATGTTGAGATTTAGATTTACCCTTGGCTTATTTTTATACCTGGCATATTTTATTCATTTTCTTATTAATTCAAATTCTTCTTATAAGCCTAACAGACTTCAAAGAATAACTCTGTCTTAATCTGCTTAGGATTATCTTTTATGAACGGGCCATTGGTGGCTGGTTTCTCATCATTATTGAAAACTAAGTAGACAAAAACATGTGTCTAATACTGTCCTTTAGGATATGGCTTGTCATTCAATCAGGTAGAGTAGTATGTACAATCAATATTTGGTAGCATTAAAACTGTGATAATCTAAACGACTGTAACTGAAAAGGTTGGTTGCGCATTCGGGGGTGGGACTACGTCCGTTTGTCGGAACGTGATACTATACACAATCGATGGGGCTGACAGGATGTGCGCAATGATACAGACGTGGTTTATGATCATGTGTGATATCAAAGATAAGTGATCATTGTTGCTAACTGTATATGAATATGTTTAAACAAAAACTTAGTTAAACAATATATTGAGCATCAATATACATTGTATTAGCCTTGTCTTTCACTTAGATTGATAAGGTGGAATAGGTAGAGGTAGCGCTTTCTTGAAATTGTTTTCATAGCCTGTTAATATTCTCATAGTCTTGATGCAATCTGGTATCAATTTATTTACTTCAAGATTTTCTGATTTCCCTGTGTCATTGGCAAGTAAATTTTATGAGGATAATCTTGAATTAAAAAAAGATTGTGATGATTACTAGTAATGCTAATCTAATCTCTTGTCCATGAATCCTTAATGTCGTATCCTGGATTTTATAGTCTCAATTCAAAACTTTCCTTGGTGTAAAGTGAAGTCAGTGTTGAGTAATCTACGGAGGTTTTTTTTTCTTAATATTTTTCCACAAAGTAAAACCCCTTGTGTGATTTACATATTCTCCTTCTGATCAAAATAATCTGATTCAATACCTGGAAAACTTTAACTTGTTATCATGGAACCCAATACAGTCAGGAATGAATGTGTATCGGAATACAACTGATGATAACCTGCCTGTGACGCTGTTTTTCCCTCTATTTCCCAGCAAAACCAATGGTTGCATTATTTTGGGTGGGCGGTGTTAACTTTTGATGTGGCGCTCCAGCGAAAAATTCAAAATCGTCTGCATTGTGATAACTTGCGCTCGCACTATCAATATCAATCATCAATTTTATGGTTGAGGAAAACCAACCAAAAGGTATTTATTTTACAAAGATCCAACTGGAATTAGAAGTTATTGGCATCACTTTCGACATGTGGTTTGGATTTACAATAACCTCAGGATAATGACTAAAATTAATAAATCGTGAATAATAACAAGATAATTCCACAGGTTTTTGTGTGGTGCAACTATATTCGTTTCTGTTTTTGCATGATGGCACAACATTTTTTCATTGTCGTTGCTATATTCAAAGAACAGGTGCGAAGAGTACATCTTACCTTTTAAAGGGATACGATTGTGTATTCCAAGACATGAACTCTGAGGTCTCTAATAGACAGACTGCTCACACTTGTCGGTGTGCCGTTTGTCAAATCTGATCTAATCGACGACAAGCTTAGGAAGTGGTGCAGTGATAAGTAGCTGAAGAATGCAACTGTAAGTCCTTACAAGCAAATTGCCTTTCAAATACACTGATAGACCAAGATCATAGTTATAACCTGAAATAGCTCATAACAAGCTGACTTTTTCATGAAGGTCCCGATTGAGTAGAAATAACATATAAAAGTCCCAAAAAATCCCCTGGAGCTCTCTCCAAAATCCAAGATGGCGTCCAAAATGGCCGCCATTTTCTATTTTTATCATAACTTTCCAACCAGACAGTTGGAAACACAAAGTGTCTATATATATGTTTTAATGCCAGAAATCTAATAAAGTCCTATTTTTTTAGACTTAAAAACTCAACAAACTAAGATGGCATCCAAAATGGTGCCATTTCCATTGTATCATCACTTGATAAGTCGGCAGTTACAAACTAAGTGTCTAAACATATGTTTTAAGGCACAGAGAATCTATTAATGAGCATTATTTAGGTGTCCCAAACTTCTAAGTAGCCACAAACCAGATGGCTTAAAAAACTGCTTCATCTTATTTATGTGTCAAATGATTCAAAAATGAAGAGTTTCCGTTACAATAGTTTTCAAATCAAACCGCCATCTGGTGCAGCATCTTCAACACTAATGTCTATTTATGTTGGCACCATCCTCATTACCGTTAACATCTAATAATGCCGGTGCAGTGATTGACCATAGTTTGAATGACCAAAGCATTTACAGCATTTACTGTACACTTGGGTGTATCAGTGTATCCAGAGAATCCAGTATGTTTCTTCAACTGCTACATCATCAGTTTGAGCAAAGTTCTGTTGTGAATGAGATGTCTGTTTTTCTAATTTGCGCACATGTTCGCCATAACCCTTTAGTTTGAGGCAGAGTGCCACCCATCCATTCTTAAACTATGATAAATGTGGAAACTGTGACTGATTGTCCTGTGTATGCTATGTGTCGTATTCATCAAGTATTTATGATTGCTGCCCCCCATAAGTTTAGGAATGGTCATGCCTGTATCTATTGTTAATAAAGCTATATCCAGTAAGTCTCTTAGATCCTAGAATCATCCATGTCATTTACACCATCTGCATTCTGATTGTTTAAATTGTTGTTAATATTATAGCTTTTTCTTTCGTTTAAGTCCAAAATCACAGTAAAAGGTCCGTCTTTAACCATCTGATAGTTTCATCATCGCGCAGGATGATAAGGTTTGATTCCACCTGGAGACTTGTAGACCTGCACATTCCTCTATGATGTGCTAATGGTTTGTGGCCCTCCACATTCTTCATTTTGAATGATGCTTTGTACGGCCATGCCAGTTCTGAGTCTGTTTGAGCTTGACCCATGCTAACCTATCAACGTCGCAGTCCTTGGGCTTGCATGAATGGTGTCCACAAACTGCTTTAGGTAGAGGGTGACCATTGTTCAGACCATATGTTTCATTGATCCAGGATGATCGATAGTATACTGCTACTGCAGTGTCATGGATATGGGTAGCAAAGGTGGATGGGGGGTGTAGGCTACCAGGTTCATCCACTTCTTGGTGAGCTTGATCACTCTGAAGTTCCTCCTAAAGTTTAGAGGAGCTATGCGACAGAATTGTAAGATATTCTACAAAGCGTCCCCAAAATGCACTATCCAAGTCTCATTGCATCATTCAAACCATCATCTTGTGTGATTGTACACTTTGACTCATATTGGTGTCAGATATTCTTCAGTTGGTGCCAAAACAATTGATGTATGTAAAGTGTCGAAAGAAGCACCCTCCAGTTCCATTTCCTGCGAGCCTTCTGAGGAGATTGGCACAAGACTGCGTCTTGGCAGCGATGCTGTGGTGTGTTGATGGAAAGTAAGTCTGCTGTCCATTATGACAGCAATGTACTTCGGTGTTGGGTCGTTTGACAGTTTATCTCGCCATCTAGAGTGATGTTAAGTTCTCATTTTTGCGATTCGATTTGCAAGGTGAAAAACTGAGCTGGCGGTCTTGGGTTTGGCTGAGATTCAAGTGTCTCGGGGATGAATTGGCTTACAGTTATATGGTCTTTCCTGCAACAACCATTTTCATAAGGCTCATAAGAATCAGCAGCCATTTCCACGTGCCGTATCAGCTGCGAGGAATACCGCAAACAATCTCTCTTTGGCATTTCTGAGGATTTAAATGTTGGAAAAGACTGGATGGCCAGGACAGAACCTTGTTGGACACCATTCCGATGTTTGCGCCTATTTGCGCTTTCCTACTAGCATTACCCATTGATGTCCCTCCAGGACGCAAGATCTGTGTTGGATGACATCATTAATTACAGGACATCTTGAACATCAGGGGAGGGCTTGTTGAGTAGCTTGAGGTATAGACCGATTCGTCCCAGACTAAGTATCCCAAGCCGTCACGTAATGTAAGAAACTAAATGAATTTCTATAGTTTCGCTGATGGCAAGCTGAATTTCATGAATGGTTGTAAGACTGTTACATGTTGGTTGGACAATATACATATCTGTAGTAGAAAATAGTAGTGTCCGCCCAATACACCAACATGACAAGTTAAGTTGCCCGGACCGATTACAAAAACTGACAGTGTCGGCTGACTCTGCTATATCAGAGTTGTTGATACAATTAAGTGTGCTGTATCTGCCTTCTGCCGGGCTTTAAACGGAGAATGGTCTGGCTTAAGGGTTATCTGTTTGACACACCCCTCAGATATGTGAGTGGCATTCTGGTACGTTAAAAGCCTAAGGGCACTTTAAAAATTCTCTAATGTGATCCTTTGTCTATGCAACCTATAAGGTGTACTCATCAAGATCCAAAGATGACTGCTCAAAGTAGATGAGAGTACAAGGATGAAAAAAGGAGAAATGCACAGCCTGAAGCCATGCCTTTATTATCGGGAATATGTTGCCAAGGTAAGACATCAGGAGGTGACATTAGCCTAGTTGGACATTACTTTAGATGGTGGGGCATGCTTATCTACGCTGTATTTTTTCGTAATCACGTCAAGGGGGAAGACAAACCATGTGAATTAATTAAAAATTACTAAATCTAATAACCAAACCGTCTCTTTTGCCTACTAAAAGCTGCTCAGCTCTCTGAAAATGAATAAAATGTCACCTCATTTTCTTTTCCAATTCAGTGACGCATGATACACATGATCCAGATAGGACCATTTTTTTGAGCCTGGGCTAGCAAAACACCCATTATTCGGTAGCTTTCTCACTTATACGGTAGTTAAATGACGGGCAATGTTTCATTTTTGCAATCCGTCTCTAATGTAATGAAGCAGTTAAATGTTAGTGCACATTCATGATACCTTTGCATATTATGATTATCATTCATGATACGTATATTTGTCGCTGCCAATGTGTGCAATGGCTGCCAAATGTTGCAGCTGGGACAAGCTTGCTGAAGCTGAGGGATTCCCTGGTCAGGCTGCCCCCAGATAAATAGGCATTAACCCTTAGGAGTTTTGGCCCTTCTAAATATTTTTTTTTTAAGATTCCCTGTACAACTAATCATAGTGTTAGACTCTTTATTTGTATATCTAATATGATTGGTTGTAAAGTTAGTACAAGATCACAAATGGTGGTCTTTTTTGGTAGCTATTAGTTTTGGGCACTCTAGAAAATTGTTTTAATTAGATTCGTATGCGTTTAAAACTACGTTTATACACTAATTTTTTGTATTTCTATTTGCATCTGATGTTACTGATACATTAGAAATGGCAGCCATTTTGGACGCCATCTAATTTTTTGGGTACTTGTAAGTATTGAAATGCTCAAAATAAACTTATGCTTTCCTTGTGCCTTAAAACATATGTTTCGGGTCGGACACTTTATGTGTATTTCCAACTTGTCTGGTTGCAAAGATGTAAATTGGAAATGGCGCCATTTTGACCGCCACTTGATTTGGGAGTACTGTAAGTTTTGACTCTCAAAGTATGTAACTTCAGTGCAATTCCTTGATGCCCAAAAATAATATGTTTGGACACTTTATTTTGTATTTCCAACGTGTCTGGTTGCATCGATACAATAAAAATTGTAAAATATGGCGGCCATTTTGACCGCCATCTTGACTTTGGAGAAGCTCCGGAGGATTTTCGGGGACTTTTAGTATATGCTTCCTACTCATATTCCTAGACCTATCCTTAAATTTCAGCTTGTTAGAGCTATTTCAGGTTTTAGCCTATAGATCTAATGCCCTGGGATAGTGGATGTTTTTTGTTATCAGTATCTAGATCATTGGCAAACATTGTAATCAGCAGGTATGGGTTTATTTCATAAAGCATTCCAATATATCCCATATGGAAAACTCAAGTGAATTTTTAGTAAATGCCTCCTTATTGGGGTATTAATCTGCAATAGCCATGGTTAGATCATTGTGGTCATATCATGACCAATGTTATGGGTGTCACAACATCTCTGTGACCCATAATACTGAATCATGACCCTGACCATGGCTATTCCATAATCAATGCCCCCCATAGTAAAGGCAGAATTAATTTTAGTTGTGTTATCAATAGAATTCTTTTGGAACAGTCCAATTTTGTAATGACACACTGAAAATCAGGGGGAGGGGCAACCAAGTTTTTATGGTGCACACTAAAGGTTATCAAGTATCCTTACAAAATGTTCATGTATATTCTTCTGCTCCATAAATCCTCACACAGCAGTATTGGAGGGGGGGCTGTATCCGGAATGCTAGCAGTTCCCCAAATTACCGTTTGGAAATCCCCCAATGCCCAAATCAAGCAGATCGTGTTCTACCACCCCCCTGACTTGGTTAACAATCTGCAAAATATGGTAATTAACTTCCTTACAGTGGATAATGAGCAAGTGTCCATCTTTAGGTTACAGTTGAAAAGTACATTGTGCCGATGATGTCAAGATGTAGCCTAGTATTCTTAAGTTTCATGTGATCTAATTTGCCCAAATACAGATTGTCACAATTTTTTTATTACAATGGGAAGTATCTCAAATTTCTCACACATACCAATTATGCCTCAAGCAGTGGAACTGTTTGCTTTTGTTTTAATGCCGGTCTATTATAGCAGATTGAAGGGCACTTCTTGTCATCAACATTGCTTATTGTATTATCATGCATTCAGTGCAGCACTTTTAAGTAACACTGCTTTCCAAGTATAAGGGAGCCCTGATCAAATACCAAACAATGTAAAATCAACAAAAATAATAGTTATCAAAGATCCTGGGCCTGAATCACTAAAGAGCCTCGTCCCCAGGGACCCTAGATTTTATCAGAAGTGGTCATCATTTGGTATCAGAAGAAAAGCTATATTTGTATTATTTCCCTGTGAATCTTAGGGCTAAGGATGTTTGGTTTGGATGTTATGAGCGAAAATGTGTCCCATTGTAGTAGCCAATATTAATTTTTACCACACACACAAAATGATTACAAATCCAGTGTTAGCTCTCACATCAAAACGGGTTAAATAATCGGCGCGAAACTTTACAGATAGGGTTTTGGGTGAAGGCCTTCTATAAGATGAACCTTTAATACTTAAATAGGACCATCCCTTTAAAGAGCTATGCAAGATTTCACATATGAGTGTCCCTTAAAAAATGAAAGCTTGATTTTGGACTGATGTACCACTTTCCATACAATATACCCATCTGAAAGAATTAAGCTAAGAATTCTCTTTCATACAAAAAGTCTAATTTTGTATTGGAGAAATAGGAAATATAAGCAAATCAGAATCACTTTTGAGACACTTCTGTAGTCAAAAAAACTAGGCAAGAACTATTGAGCATCGATTCATATGACACAAAATGGGGATGTCTTGAAACTGATAAACCTCTTGTTGCACCTGTAAGGCCTTCATGTATATGGAACAAAATACAAGATATTGAAGATTAAATTGAACATGTGACAAGTAACAACCAGAACCTCATACAGTGCAATATTATTTTCAGGTTTTTTACGATGGTATCTTTTATTCAAATTGTTTGAGGAAAGGTTGTTTTATAATGGAAGCGTCGTGCGAAATATGCAAAACTGCTATTAGATTTTTATAGAGCGTGGAAACCAGTATGGCATTTGAAATTAAGTGCTTGATGAGAATTGTGAAAAAATAATAAATGTAAACTATTGAGGACAATTACATTATGACCATATTAATATCTACCTTTAGGTGGAAGTGTCAAAAATGAGAGTACAAATGTTATCCATACGGGAGTTCCCCTCTTTTTTTGTATCAGTTTGATTGAGGTACACAGATAACTATAAGACAACAGTCTTTCTACTTAAAGAATATTGCAATATGAAGACGTCACATCAATTTGTGAAATGAATCTGATCAAAAATTTCTATAGTAGCTGTTTGTTTCAAAATGCAGTGATTCATACGTTATTTACAATATAAAAGGTGAATTTTACATACAAGTTTGCCATAATTAAAGTGACTGGTCTTGCGTGCTTTGTCGATTCATATTTTTTTTAGCTTTTCTGCCTCAATGAGGTTGGGAGACTATTAGTTTTACTCATGTCCGCCAGACATTGCGTCCGTCCGAAATGGTTTTCTGTGTTTCCAAAATGATCCTTTTTTCGCACTGTACTGACTATTCGGCTAATTGCGCTGTACGGGCGAGCTCTGTGTAATACTCATATATCTTACTTCGGGATAGCCTACTGACAGATTTAGCTTCTTTATCTAATCTTTCTAACACGATTTTATAGTAAATTGTTTTCTTTTTTCCTTCTAAAAATTAGGATTATTATTGAAACGATATAGAGAGATGGGGCACCCACATTTGAAAGGTGGGATGTGTATGTTCTGCCCACAGACCACAATTTCAGGGCATTTTTCAGTTTCCACAAATCTTCCAAGTTTAACTTTATTTAGTTTTAGGTACCTTGCTTTTTGTCCCCGCCGAAACGAGTTCGGAACGGGAACTATGACATGAGCAGCGTCCGTCCGGTCTTCCGTTATAAATGTTAACCCATGGTGTACATGATTTATCTGGAGTTCCGAAGGGCGACAATGATGCCACTTGGTGGAAAGAAGCGGGTTGATGAGTGTTCTTGAACCTGATTAGATTTTGGGCGTAAAATAGGCTAATTCAGTATCTAATTTTGCATAATTTTGAAAAATTTTCCTGGCAGGCCTTTGTACAAGTTTTTCTGGAGTTCTGTAAGGCGTATAATGGGATGTAACTTGGTGGAAGAAGCGGCTGTAGAGTTCTCCACTCTGATTAGAATATTGGGCTATTTCGGGCAAATTGATTATGCAAATGATGTTAATTAAATATGCAAATCACGTAATGCTATGTTTTTCAACAGTACATCGGATACTCAAATTCCTGCGCTGCATGGAAAGAATATCATGGCACATTTTTTTTGCATATGACAAGTAGTGATATATCGGCGTAGGTATGCAAATGAGCTAATTAAATATGCATAATTGCTGTATCTCTGAAACGGTACGTCGAATATGCAAAAGTCCATCCCTACATGAGACTACTATGCAATAGGGTAGGGTGGGGGTGTTGCGGGGTGTTTGGGGAGGGAGGGGGGGGGTTGGGTGTTGCGGTGTTGGGAGGGGGTAGGTGTTTGTCAGGTGTGGGGAAGGAGGTTGGGTGTGTAGGGTTGGTGGGATGGGGTGGGGTGTTGCAGGGTTGTTGGGGAATTTTTGTTGTTGCAGGGTTTTGGGAGAGGGTGGGGGTTTGCATGTTGTTGGGATGGGCATTGCCAATGTTTGTTTGGGAGGGGGTAGGTGTTGCTGGGGGGTTTTGGGGAGGGGTAGAGTGTTGCGGGGTATTGTTGGAGGGGAGGCGGCGTGTTACGGGGTATTGGGGTGGGGTGGGGTTGGGGTGGGGGGTGCAGGGGTTGGGGTTTGAGGGGTGTTAAAGGAGGTGGTGGGGGTGTTTGCAGGTGTTGGATGTTGCATAGTTTTGGTGATGAGGTAGGGTATTGGGGATGGGTTTGGGGTGTGTGCAGGTGTTGGGGATTTGTGTTCTGTTTGGAGTGGTGGGTGTTGCGGGTTGTTGGGGACGGGGGGGTGTTTCGGGTTGTTGGGAGGTGGGGTTTTGCAGGGTGTTAGGGAGGGGTGGGGTTTTGCATGTATTGGGGGGGGTGGGGTGGTTTTGTAGTTGCATTTATCTCATTTTAGTGATCGCTGACATTCGGCGGGAACGTATTTTACGCATCGCGTAAATACTAGTGTCGCTTTGTGAATTTCAATTCTGTTTCTTGCCCAAATTTTACTTCAAGTACCATAAAATTTTTAAGAAGCTCAAGCTCTAATACCTTTGTTTTCTAACATAAACTATATTCTAAATTTTCAGTTCCAAGAATCCCAAATTGCAAATATCCCAAATTCTGGCAAACCCAAGATTGAAAATCAAGGTGGCACATACCACCAAAATTCTTTTGCTTACCCTTCCGTTTAGAGAGTTCTTGGGGTATGCCTTTGTCAGATTTTTTATCTGGTTATTCCAATTAATGAATAAGCCCAAAACCGTGTCCTTTGAGCTCTACCTCTTCATTCAAACAGCGTTTCTGATTGGCTAATTACCTCATAAATCAATTTCCGAACCATTAAAGGTGCAACGGAGATTTTCACATATCAGGTGTCCCTAAAAAATTCAAATTACGGATTTTTGCTAGATGTAAGCTTTCCATCAAAATATCCCCATCTGAAAATGAGTAAGCTGAGAGAGTTTTCTTTGGTACAAAAATTGTGACATTTCTAATTTCGTATAGGAGGGCAAATACAAAATTCAGCCTATGCTTTATATTGAAATATAAGCCTATCAAAATTGCCTTTTTTCAATTTTAAGACATTCCTGTAGCCAAATACAAGGTAAGAAATTTTATTGTCTAATCTTATAAGAAATTACTAGTATGACAACCTAATTTGGGTGCCTCAAAAATCTCTTAAGGTCCATTCCTCTTTAATCCTACCATCAATCTTACCATGCTGCTAATTAGTTTAAAACAAATCACAGTTCCCATCGCACCAATGACCCATTGTCTTTGTGGTTAAAAATCAAATTTCATAATATTACATTGCTGCCGTTGTTTTATCTTTCCCCTTTGCTCCCTCAGAGCAAGATTAAGAAATCACATTTTGTAACTGGTCGACAGCCGCGTGCACTTTTGTTTGCAAGAGTCTGGAATTTCTTTTGCTGTGTAATTTCAAGCCAAGTGTCATTGCCAACCTTTTAAGTTTAAGTAAAAAGCTTACCATTTTGAATGAACCTGGTACAAATGTTAGATGCTCTCCACAAGTCAAGAATAAATCTGTATTTTTTCTTTGCCTAGCATTAAATAATTCTCTGATACTATTTGGTTTTTATAATGTATATTGAGTTTTTCCAAATGACACATATTGTCCCCCAACAAACCATGCACATGACCATTTCCAACAATTTCTTGCAAACTAAACTTTGGCGAACTGTTGAATAAGACACCGTTGCGTCATATGTGCGAAAAATAACTGGTGTCCAAAGCTTTCCTGATGCGAAAATGATGTCAAATGTATGGTATGGTAATGGTAAAGGGGCGGACCTGTATACACAGGAAACGGAGTGCCCATCTCTCTTTCGAAGCGATTGGGCCAGACTCCACCATAAGTTGCTGTAGTCCAAACGAACTTCTTCACAACATTGTTATATCATACTAAAAGCGCGCCACTGCTTTTAATATAATTAACCTGGGTTGGGTCATTTGGTATAGCTTTACCAAAGCACAGAAAGGTCAAACAGATTCGCCCTGCCAAAATCGTCAATTCCATTTCATTCTATAATAATTCCTAAACACGTAGTACAATTTGCTGTTGTCATATCGAAGTCCATATTAGCGAAAACTGTCAGTAGTTTGTAATTTTATTTTTCTGACATGTTTATGCCATTGACAGTGGGAATATGCACAAGGTAAAATTTTTTACCCTTCACAAAATATTTCCCATCCATGACATTGTTCCATAATACAGTTTGCTAGTTCCGATATCCGTGTTGTGTCATCCACTCACATGGGGCTATCGGAACGTCGTGCCACAGCGCATTGTTATTTCCGGGTGTGTACATGCACGAACCCCGGCAGTATTGGTTGTATTATGCATGGTGTGACTTCGTAATTAACACGTCGTGCCTCGATTTGTTGTGTTTCAGAATTCTTTTGACGTGTGATGCAATGGAGTATCGGTTCCCGGCGGCAAACCGAGACTCCTTTATAAATAGTGTTGATGTCCGGTAAAAAGGTTGTTCGTGCTGTAGGGGGCCCGCTACACCTCCTCTACATGGAGTCTACATCAACTCAAATTAGAAATCTGTATTACTTAGGCTTTAATGACAGGTATTGTATTTCATATACTACAAGACTAATCAGTTATCTGATGTTTTCATTTTACCCACTAATTTAATACATGTATATTGGTTCTACGGCCTTGTCTACTACAAAGGCAATATGATTGATACCGAGCTTCCACCACAGAAATTGGGCCCAACATTTTGAATTATGTTTTTTGTGCATTTTGTGACAGTTTTGGGTATTTCTGCAAATTAATTTTGATGTATTATAATAGAAAACCGTGTACATTTGGTAAACTGAGAAAATCATACTTGACTGTTTCCTGTAGCATTATTTACAGCAGGTTTTTAACCCACTTTGTATGCAAAAACTATACCATTTAATTTGTTTAAAAATTAGTTTTAGATATAATATAATATTATACCTCATATATAGATCCCTGTCATCTGATTGGTTAAAAGTGGGGGCATAAATTCAACTAGCTTCAAGAATTGAACCAAAAATGAACTATGCCCTGGGAAGAGCGGGCATAGTTCATGAACTAATGCCCGGGACACCTCTTCCCAGCGTCAAAGACTGTCGTACAAACTATTCATCCGTATTATGAGTGTACATATTGAAGCTGGTGTAAGAGATGAATATAAGTAGCCCCTGATCGCATTTTGTTTACTCGTACTGTGAAATGGTTGAATCGCAGCATCACACCATCAGTATTCATGCTTTCAGCTTGTAGATGAAGATCTGAAAGGAATCAGAGATGCAGCTCATAGGGCTAATACCAAACGGCAGGTAAAGTACACGTGAAGATATTCGAGGATTATAATTTGACACCGATGACGCGGCCATCTGCATGCCATGTAAAACTGCTGAATTCGGAGCTGCGATCATCGAGTCACTGATTTTAATGAAATTCAAGGAAAATTGTATGCATCTTGCCGACAAAAAAATGGCAAGAAGTCGATTACGGCGATCCGTTTTGGACTCCAACATCACTTCCTCAACACAAGAAAGGTTGGTTGTTAATTCGTCACAAGTTTTGGACCCTAAGTTACACAAAATTGTTAAACCATGCATGCATGCCATGGCCTACACATGATATAGGCCTGTGTTAGCATCCTGGCTTATAATGTTCTTTTAACCAATCAGATGACAAGAATCTATATATTCGGTATATAAAACAAATATTGACTGCTTTTTATTCGGAGCATGGTTGAGACTATAGGCCCTCGGTGATCTCGAAACCATACTATGCCCCTCGGCTTACGCCTCGGGGCATAGTATGGTTTCGAGATCACCTTGGGCCTATAGTTTCAACAAGAGGGTGTTTTGAATCAATCCCATGATGCATAGCAATGTGCCTATACCGTATTGTAATAAAAACATGTGAGTACTTAGGGATAAAAAGTGTTCCAAAAGTTTTAGAACCACAAGACATTCATAATAATGCTAAAAAACCCCAAGTACTACGCTTTGTGGCTAAAATGAGCAATTAAAGTCAGAGTTTTTTATGTGTTAAGAATAGGATTTTTATGTAATCACATGATCCTATTGAGGTGAAATTTTCCAATACATGTGAATTGTGGGATTGACTCAAAACACCCTCTGAGTTTCAACCATGCCCCTCATAGCAGTCAATATTTGTATACTATCGCTCATTTGAGCATGCTAATTTAGATATATCCATCGATAACTCATATTTTAAAACTTCTTAAAAATGCCTTGACGAATCAATTTTACATTTTTTTTCATAGCGGACATTCAGAGTAGCATTGCTGAAAATGATTTTTTTTGGTTGACTGTGTATACATATGTCAGGGCATTTTAGTTTTGTAATTTGGTTCAACTTTTGCCATTTCAAGAGTATTGCTCCAATTCCACACTTGGTAATAATGATTACAGGGATGGAGAGAAGAGGTGATATTAAGGAGGTTGAGGTTAAAGGTCATATGGGGGAAAATTTGGGCGGGGTATATCAAAATGGCTGGGCGGCAATGGTGTGAAAGATAGTATGAACTTTTTTTCCATTATTACAATCATCTGGTGTCATTTTGCTGACTGGTAGACACTATCCTTAAACAATAATGTATTTAGAAATATAATGAAGCATAGATATATATTCCCCTGGGGCGGGCCGGATTCATGAAAGACTTCTTACATGTGACATGTCTTAAATATCCAGTATACTTTAACTACAGGCAATGCACGCAGGTACGATTCTCGAAGTAATTAGTCGGACATGTTAATCGAGCCACTGTCCCTATTTTAATTCAGTAAGCACTTAAAATATCAGATATGATTGTAATGGTACCATTCGAGATGAATTTTGGGAAGTTTTATTTTCAGAAAATCGACTGCTTTTGCATGCAGTACTAACTACAAACTTCTAACCCTATGTTGCCCCATCTAACATATTTTCAGGAAGTGACTTGAAAATAACTATTATACGATGTCTGTCTAAGAATGTGTGTGACATTTGGTTAAAATTTCATTAAATTGCTGCCATTTAATAAATAACTCCTGTTAAACACTTCCAATTGTGAGTTCCAGACAGGTGGCAGTGTTCTTTGGGTTGAAGGTTATCCTGAGATAATTGTCCCAAAAGATTTAATTTTTTTCTTCCACAGAAATGAAATGATAGTTCAAAAATGAAATTATCCTTGAGGAGAAGGGTTATTTGAAATGCTTCTCTGTGTAGTTTACCAAACATTGTCACAATGAAGAAGGGGTCACAAAGGATGTCAGAATAATCAGCGGTTATCCGGGGTTATTTGAGGCCATTGAAAAAATTTTGGATGGTACTTTTTCCTCAGAAGATGTGTACAAACTTTAGGAGAATGGTAAGATGGGGTAGTCAGTATTAAGTGATAAACATTGTGTAACTAAGGTCATCATCCGAAAGTATTTTGGAATACTCTTCACCTTTAATAGAACAACAGGAAGCCAATTCTTGCTTATTGCTTTAAATTTGACCTCATCAGCAGCTTCACCTCTTCGAATATTGGAAATACCTCCTTGTGAGCAAAACTAGGTGCATCTTGTAGTTCAAGAAATGTTTTGTAACATAATATAGCAGCTTATAGCTTCCACTTTGATAATATGGCATAACAATACCAGGGGTTGTATCTTTACAGCCTCATAACATTTGCCTTAAAAACAAGTTGTTTTGTGGCCAGGAGTTCATATGAAAAACAGTGGCCTTGTTGTTGAAATCACTTTACAGTTACCTGGCTGCATATTTCCATGTGATGGGATCTCGTCAGGTAATTATTACTGACCTAAAGGTACGATCATTGGAATAAATGGTCTTACAGAAAAATAATTACAAAATCAAACCTCCTGGATCAATTTAGTCCAATATTGTGAGTGTAGTAAGGATTAAACTTCCTCCACATTTATTAGAAGTTTCAAGAAGGTATGGTTTAAAAAAATCTTTATTTTTAGGGAAAATAAAAAAAATTGTTTTGTAAAATAAAAACATTCAATCGGCAAAATTAATGTGAGAATTTTATAATTTGGAGTTCCTTTCATATGGCAACTTATTTAGCAGCAAGGTGGTTGTAGTTCCTACAGTATATGAAAAATATTAAAAGTGGGTACTTCAGTATTTCTGGAAATTCTCACACGAACATGTAAAAGTGCCAGTGTTATCCTGACCACCTTCCCTGCACTACAAAAATTTAAAAAAATATAATTATATGCATGTTTCATATATTTCTCTATCCATTAGAAAAGGAAACAAACTCATAACTTATCATTTACATGGGAGACAAAAGTGTAATGTTACACAAAATTATCCCCTAGTTCATTTTCTGTGCTGCCAAAATCATACCCTGAAAAAAGGCTATGGGAAATTGAAACCGCATTAGATGAAATATTTCAAATTAATTTTTATCCCCCTGGCCCAAAAGGGCATGGGGGATTTTGTCATAGCAAAATCTGTCATCTATCCGTCAGTCCGCCTGTCTGTTGCCACCTGTAACCTTCAGACCACTGACCCCATGTTGGTGACACTTGAACCACAGGACCTTAGTATCTACTGCTACTTGTGCTATGACAGACAGGTCTGTAGGTCAAAGGTCATACGTTGTGCATTTCAGACTTTAACGCTCTTTTTACCCAGAAATCATGTGCAAACTCTCTCTTACCAACTGACTGGGGGATCTCGCAAGTTTTAACTTGCAGTATTTTTTTGGGGGGGGTTCATATTTGATCAATAACAAACATTTCCCTATAATCTCAGCACTGGTCTGGGCATGTTGAGGGGTCTGCATGGGTAACATTTGACACTTGTCCACCCATGACACTTTCTTGTGATACTTACGACACCTTTATCTTGTGATGTTTTGAAACTTGGCTTTTTGTCCAGTGACAGACATTGAGAAATCTTGTGACACTGCCAGAGCCATAGTTTTTTTGTCAGAAGGTCAGAAGAACTGCTCGACCCAAGGCCCACATGGGGTGTTTACAGATTTGGGTAAAAGGTCATATGTGCCAATTAAAGGGGCATTCTTTGAAAATTTATAAAATCTTTGTACCACGGATCAATTGCTATAATCACCAGACTTGGTCAGAAGAACCGCTGACCAAGATCCATATTATTGACCTGCCTGAGTTACAGCTCCCATTGGTGCTTTTGTTTCCATGTAACAGGAAAAAAACTCCCTTCAATATTTCTACCATAATTCATCATCCTTCTAAAGACTTATTAGTAGATCAAGAATAGAATTAGCAGGGAGTACCAGCACAAAGGATATTACGTGACGTTGTGTGCTTTATAATGGCTGCACGTCTTTGATGCCTTGACTTGTAGCAATACTTTTGTATTTAAAAATTCAAAATTTAAATTACACTTTCAATTTGCGAGTGTTTTTGTGCATGTGTTTGTGGGTTTACTTTTGTCTTGTGTTTTTTTTTGTGTCACATATTTACCATTGTCCGCGCATCAGTCTTAGCTTGGCCCCTAAAAGGGCACTCAACTTGTTGGTTTAGTTTACAGGGGTGTTGTGTGGTATCGGTGTCAATCCGGTATTGGGAATGAGTGATAAAGTGGTGTCATTTGTGTACATGCTGCATGTCATGTATGCTGCAGACTTTGTGTGTTTTCACATTCTAACTGGGGACAAGTGCCTTATATTTTACAACCAACTGTGACCGATGTCAAATGCAGACGTAACCAGTTGCCTAAACCTCATAATTTGCTTTATTTCATAAATACAGTATACTCTGGTTTCTATTCTATAGGCCTATAGCGAATGACTATATTTCTTTCTCTATATAGAAGTGTAATCTGATTGCTATTTAATATAATGGAATAAACTACAATATTATAATATATAATATATAGTGCTTTTATTCTGTAATTGCCACCCTTTATGTTGTGACTGATTAACTTCAATATAATACAATGATAAGAACATATGAGAGTGTGCAATTTTCTAAAGGTCATAAACCTTTTTGTGTTTAACTCATCTTTGGCATAAATTAAAACCACAACATTATAATTTTCATAACTTTTCAAATAAACAAAAAATCATTTTGTCATTTCCTGATTGTTGTTGATAGTCCAGAACAAAGGTTGTGGACTTAAGTACTTCTTATTCCTACACTCTTCAATTTCATTATGTTAATTAGCTCAATATGCATTTTTCAAAGTTTGTCTCTATTCACTCAATTTTGGGTGAAATAATCAAAAGATCAGCAAATATGAAAAACTCAATTTGAAGTCAACAGGAGTAAGAGGTCTCCAAGTCAATGTTTGCGTTTATGTCCCCCATTCGCACCCACACAACAGAACTACAACATGTGTTCTATTGACCATGTAATTTTCTTGATATACCTCATGCAAAGTAAAATAAAATGGACCAACCTACCTTAAATCTCCAATCTGTTTTTAAGGAAACCTTGCTATTTGTGGCTTAGGGGTACATTTTATGGGTGTACAATGCTAGAAGAACAACAACAAAATGAATGAACTGAAATACCTTTTTTACTGATGTTACAAGAACTTCTCAAAAAAGTACAAACCAATTTATTGATCCGAACTTGAAACTTGATGTAAAGCACTATTGGTCTACCTTTAGGACAAAATGATAAAGATTAAAATTTAAACCAAGTATTCCTTGCATTTGTGCAATCTTTCCCAAACACATAAGGTTGCATTCCTATAATGTCAACCAAACTAAAAATGATTGGGTAAGTCTAATAGAACACCATCTTAAATAAAAATTTGCCATGAATTAAATTTAAACTATAACACAGTCACAACGGCAATTCCATTTAACCTTGAAAATGTCACTGGAAAAAATGCTCACTCGGTGGTGAAATGGAAACGTCTTCGGTACAGCATTCTCTCCTCGTGGATCTGAAAAAGTCAGCGAGATAGTTCTATAAGGCTATTAAAGGACATTGCCACACAATACGTAGTTTGAGTGTCTGTAAGTGCAGGCTAAATACCACTATCAATTGTTGCCTAGTACCTTAAGTATGGGCATTCATTTACATTACATATTGAAAACGTGCTAGAAAGGTGTCTTCTCAGTGGTTTATTTGAATAGGCCATCACAGACCGCATGTTTAGATATACAGTTTGAGATATTGGGAGTCAGCTGTTTCCTTCTTTTCAATTAGGAGTGTTGTGGAGATAGAAGGGGAAGAGTGGAGAGAGAGAGATAGAGTAATAATAGATACGAGTAGAAGATGACAAGAGTTTGCAGGCCACCACGTAAATGCCAAGTTTTTTCTATCAAAATTGTACTATTAAAAAGACAATTTTATGCTAAAAAAGTGACTGTCACTAAAAAAAAAGTGTTACCCTGCACCCTTCAACCAGAGCAATTCGAGGTGTTATATTTTACTGGATGGGGTTAAAATTGTAAGTGTTTAATTATCAGTAGGTCAAGTCTCATAACTTTTGGATCTATGAAATCTTGTATATGAATCTTTAAAATACTTTCTAAGCAAAATTTGGTACAGAAAGGTTTTTATTTTTGCTATTTTTCAATTTAACAGACTAGACCCAACACATATTGTACCCATTTCCAAACACTTTAAACCAGTGGGTACTCAGACTAGATTGTAAGCATCACGGAATGTTTACTTCTAAACTCTTGCCTTTAACCCTAATCTTTTCAATTCTGAGTATCTGTGGTAATAGAGATTGAGGACAGAGTGGCAACTTGACAAGTTAGTATGCAGAGAGATCATAGTCTATACACAATGAGAATTGAATAATGTGGGTGTTAGCATTACCAAATGTTTATAATAATAATACCCTAACCCATACCATTACCCCAAACCTAAACCCTAACCCTTAACCCTCACCCCAATCCAATCTAATCCACTAAACCAACTTTTCGTGGACGAGATTGAGGGAAGGGTGAGTATTGGCAAAAAAATTAACTGAGAATATGAAATATGCTGGTTGTACATGTAGCATTTCCCTAGACCAACGTACCCTATAACCTTTACACTAACTCCCTACCCAATACACCCCCCCACCATAAACCTGGAATCATTACCCTATTGTTAAAGAGAATTGGAGACCTAAAGACTTTGGAACACTAGCTTACCGAAAACATTAATGGAGAAATCAAGTAGGTTGGACGGGAATGGTGGTGTGAAATTGCCCGGGACCAACATTAAAAAATTATAATTGTACTTGTGCACTGTGAAAATGCAAGCAATCATTAAGTTGCCAATTTGGAACAGATTGCAGTTAATGCATATTTATCATACAAACTATAATTAATGAGGGCTTTGGCCTCTCATCAGTGCTTGATAGCCATGCCAGTTGTCTTATATCGTGGATCAATTTTGTTTTACTTATTTGTTTAGGTTCGACCACGTAAATGGCCAGGTCTTTGTAGGGATGATAGAAACTGGATGTAGAAGGAGAAGGTATATGATTTGAATAATATGCAATATTATTGTAAATCTGAAGAAAATGTTGAAAACCTCTGATCTTAAGTGATTTGCGAGAAATCTTTTAGCAGAGAAAGTGTTTTGAAGAAGGAGTAAAATCTGCGTAAGTTGGTTGAGCCGGTGCTACCTATTTTGCGAGATGGTTTCAACCAGTTCAAGTGGCTAGGTGTTTCACTGTTTCCTCTTTTGGTTACTTGGTGCAGTGGTGTATTTTTTATTATGAAATGGCTGAGGCAATCTAGTCATACTTTTTAGGTTTTGACTTCTCTACTGTTGTAAAAATTATTATACCTGTACTAAATAAGGGAATATAGGGATATTTGTAATGGGATCTATGATGTCTTTTGAAGAAAACATCTTTGCTTGGGTTGTTGCCGTTACGACCCCCGAAGCTAAATGAAAAATCACACTTTAACGTCATAGCTCGTTTGCGAGATGTCCACGTTGAAAGAATCAAGTACTATCCTCATAATACCTGAGTCAAATTGCCAAATAACGTTAATATAGTTGGAAAGCTTGTAACTTCATTATATGTACAGGATGCCTTCTTAAAATACATACTGCGTTATGGGATATGGTGACATCGATCGCATGATCTAATCTCCAAGATTATGTGATAATTTGTGGCCACGTGTGAAAGAATCGGAGTAATCACTAATATCCCATACTACATTGTTGTCAAGTTATTCCATAACATTGGTAACAGTGGTGACATAACGATGTTTACACGCAATCAGATTACCACTTATCCACTGTGTTGTTGGTGATTATGGGAAATGCATGTAATCCTTTTCATCTCCAATATAGGGGCACTTAACGCACTCAATAGGGCGCTTCCGTGCGATGTTGTTTATTGCATGCCCGCTCTATTGACAATGTTTTAAGGCCTAAGTGCTAACTAATAGAAAAAAATAAATAATTTGCTTTTGTTGTGGACAAAGTTAGTTTTTAACCCAAGAAAAATGTTGTCATATAAAATTACCCACTTGATATCTTAAAATGACATTAGCTTGAGTGGTTAAAGTAAACTATAGAAGTCAGTAAAATGTCTTTGGCTTTGTCGTCCTTTATCTTGTACTTGTGTAAATTTTACAGTATTAGTTATACCAGCATTCATTCTACCAACTAAATAGGCCAAAAAAAAAAAAAAAAAAAACCCAAAAAAAAAAAAAAAAAAAAAAAAAAAAAAAAAAAAAAAAAAAAAAAAAAAAAAAAAAAAAAAAAAAAAAAAAAAAAAAAAAAAACAAAAAAAAAAAAACAAAAAAAACCCCCCCCCCCCCCCCCCCCCCCCCCCCCCCACCCCCCCCCTCCCGTCACCGTCTCCTTTCTCTTTTTCCACAGATGATCTAAATAATCGGCAGGTTTTGCCTAGGTTGTGCTTGTCCTCCTGTTTTTTTCTCCCTCCTATTCCCCGCTCTTTAATACTCCCCGCATACACCCTTCCAAGAGTGTTTTATTAAATTATCTTTTAGAGTAGACTGTAACTCTTTCCCTTTTTGTTGGCAGAATGCCCGTATAATGTAAAATTTACAATCCTTGTGTGTTCCTAATAAAACGCCCCTGCTCTAATACACTCCCCCCTACGATTTTTGGGATAAAAAATTCAAGAAAATGAGTTAAGCTAACCGAAATCGCATGAGTAATGCCCAGGCTGTCGTAATCCGGTACATAATCGCTGTTGTCATCAAGATTTCTGAAAAGTACAAAGTGTGTGTGTGGATTTATGTGTATAATGGACATTGGACCCCCAGTAATCTTTTATATATAAACTGTGTAGGTGATTTTTGTGGGGATTGTTGACTTATGATTTTTTACTGTAATAAACGCCTTTGAAAAAATGCACCGCCCCCGGGGAGGGGAGTTATTAGGAACAATAGGTTATCGTGTTTAATATTATACTGTGTCCCGAGACCCTGGTTGAAGTACAAATGTAAGTTCATTAGGTCTCCTGGTAAAAATTGGCCTCAAAAGATCGTTTTAGCCAAATTTCGTCCCCATCCTTTGCGAGGGTGGGGCGGCGCGCGTAGGTATACGCGTGTTGCGATTTGGGTATTGGGTTTGTATCATCTGTTGTGTGTGTGTAAATGAATGTTGAGATTTCAATACTTTACGTGTGTATATTTTGGTTTAATAGTTATTTTACAATTTTAAAAAGAAATTCATGTACTTCTTAATATTAACGCCACTCACATTTCAACGATTCCTTTTTTTTAAAACTGAAATTATAATAATGATAATAAAATATGTAATGTCCAGGTTGATTCATAATGTATTATTTAATCATCTTTACTGGTAATATTGTAACGATTATTTTTTCACTGTACGCATTTTTACATCATTATTTATCATCTTGTTTTTGCTTCGATTCTTGATGCGAAATAAAGATTCTATTGATAATTCATTCCATGTACAAAAGAATGGGGAAATACATGTCCGGAAAAGGGCACCACAAAAATTCTAAAAGTGATCAGCACCTAATTTGATTGTTTTAAATTATAATGAATTTGGTCTATCGTAAAGGCATTATCAGTGATTTGCTAAATCAGAAATGAAAAAAAATCATCAACCGTCTGGTTTTTCTAGGTCTGTGACAAGTTCGGGGTGTCCTAAATACACTGAAGGTAAGACCGAAAGCAACGTATAAGGCCAAATTTATCTTTTAGTCTTATGTCTGACGCGGCGACGGACACTTACTACAACACGTAATTGGATGGAGATTTCTACCTTTGACCCTGCTTTTTCTTATTTCGTCAATTTTTAAGTTGGAAAGATAATTTATGAAGAATTGTAGCTGATACTTTCACTGTTAAAGCTATTCCTGCAAAATTTCAAATATTTATACTCTTCGGGTGGATCACTGATAGTGTCTTTAACTCATAAAGCCATGTTTAAACGTGGAGAAATCGGCAAAAAGGCTACTTTTCATTCCAAATTGGCACTCCTAATTCTAAACCGATCAAATTTCATATTTTTCTGTCCACTCATGTCAGGTCTTTTGAGCAATATACCGTTGTGTGTCCCAAAAAAGCAACACGTGGTGCAGCGCCTAAGTTTTGAACAAATCAGTGACTACTTATTCTTTGTTATAAGGTAAGATGGACTGTTAGCTAATATTCCGGAAAGTTCATAAAGTGGTTTTTTGTCATATTGTTCAAGATATGACTCCCAGAAATAAAGTAACGGCAGGACCTTCAAACCAACTTGAGGCGCTATTAACTACAAATACGGCAATGTACGTTTTGCGCCCAGAAACTACCAATATGAATCAATAAGTCAAACCACCCATTTGCTTTTTTTAAAGAAAGGTGCTGCAACAAATAGAAATGAAAATGATTTTTCATTAGTAATAATAGCTAAAAATGCATTTGAACACATTAAACGATCAAATTAGGAATGTATGAAACCAAACTTCGTAATGTCCAAATAAGACTGCATTGGATTAGAGATAATCAGCTTCTAATCATTCTCATCATTTTGTGACGGCACACAAAGAGTTATTAACCCAAAAATTAATCGGAGAGAGAATGTATTACACTGTATATATTATTGGGTTTGTGTTGAAAACATCGGTGTTTACTTTCTGAAGTTGAGAATGTATCATTGTTTTCAGTAACAAGCAAGTGGCAGCCCAACGATTTATCATTTTATGTAATGGGATTTGTCTATGAATGTATAGCTTCTAGCTTCTTGAAACATGATTATCACAAATAAATTTGTTTAACAGTTAAATAATAATTATGTAAATGCAGTCATTGACCCAGTATAGACAGTTGTTCTGCCAGAAATTTGGGCAAGTAAATGTTATTGCAATCAAGATTGTATTTGCCATTGTTCGTCATTGCCAGTCTTGTGGGTTACCAGCCCCTCATATGTTTAAATGGGTCATGCAGGTTACTTTGCTTTTTTTTGTTGGGGGTAATTACTTTAAAAAAATGGCTCTATCTTTTGAATTTTTCAGGAAATTAGTTAACAGTCATCTTACCTTGACAACAAAGAATAAGTAAGCAGGGCTTTTGTTCAAAAACTTATGGCGCCTGCTACAAGTGTGCGTTTTTTTTTTGTTGGGAACTTGGGTAATTGCAGTGCTAGTTTGCCGATTATTCCAATGGGGGACAAAAATGCATTTCGGAGTAGTGCACAGACGCCACCCCCCCATCCACGAAGTGTGTAAAACTCTGTTTCCTTTGAGTGTTTAGAATTGTAAACTATAGAAGTACCGTAAAATGTACTTTGCTTTGCCGTTATTTATCTGTACTTGTTCGTGTAAATTTTACAGTATTATACGCAGCATCATTCTACACTTAAAAGGGCCTACCGTAAGTTAAAAAGTCTTAATTTATATTTTAAAGATGATCAAATTATGGGAGGTTTTTGCTAGGTGGTGGTGGTATCGATGGCTTTTTATCCCTAATATTCCAAGCTCTTTATAACTCACCGAATACACACAAATTTCCAAGAGTTTAATTAATTTATCGTTTAGAGTATACTGTAATATTACCTATTTTGTGGCAGATGCCCCCGTATAATATTGAAAATCGACAATATCTTTAATAATAAATGTGTCCGAGACCCGGTGAAAGTACAATTCAGTCAAAGGTCTCCTTTTGGTAAACTTGTGCCTCAAAAGCTCAATTTTAGCCAAATTCCGGCTCCCAATCCGGCCAAATTTCACAAAATTTAGTTCTAAGACCTACCCTTTTTGGGCCCCACAAATCCAAATTCACATCTCAGTTCGACTCAGAATATTGTTCTTGGCTGACCAACTGGCGATGTTCAATCTGCAAAGTTGTTAAAAAGCTTCCTCCCTTTTGATACTTGTTTTGGCCTCCTCGGGGGGATGGTCCTAGAGGTGCTTTGTCACGTTCATCTCATCCTCACGTGCAATTTAAAAAAAAAATCATGTATCCCAGTGCATATTTTGTATTTAAGTGTATTATAAATTTTTCTATATAAAAAAAGAAAAATTAAAAAAAAAAAAAAATAAAGTGTTAATAAATAAAAAAAAAATAAAAACACCTTTTCCCAAGCACCCAAGTTCGGAAATCGGGCCGCACATCCATACATGAAAAAAACATTAGAGCAACTCCTACCGGCGCAATCGATCTGCATTAATGCCATCACAAAAGCCCCCTCCATCGCCAAAGACGCCGATAAGGTTCGGAAGGAACCAAAACCAAAACCAAAACCTAAGGAATAGCGAAAGCAGAGAACGCCGAAATTTCTAGTTGAAAGTGCAGTGCAATCATTAGTTTGCTAATTGAACCAAATAGAGGTAGTGGATGAATCGTTTTAGCTCATGTGCCTGGCTAATATCACGCACATGTAGTTGGACGAGAAAATGGCGCAAGCCCCACAGGGGCGCGTACCATTATGAGTCTTGTAATACACCAAACATGGAATATTATTATACTGTAACATAGTAAATACAGAAGAGAAGCACCAATTGTTGGCACATTCTTTCTATGAATTAAAAATGCTGTGATCTACAATGGAAAGGCACCCACGTTCAAGTAAAAAATACATTTTTTGTTTTACAAATTCTATATTTTACCTATAATTTTCGTGTTTATCCCTATATTTTCCTTATTTGTTTGTTTGGCCTATATTTAGTCCTATATTTTTGCAAGGGTTTACTTGATCTTTATTAGCACTCCAGAGCTGACGCCTTGTAGGTAGATATTCTTTCATTCTACCAGGGTAATAACCAGCTACCCCCTCATCAGATTTCCTTTGAAAACCCAAGGGGGGTCGGTTTAGATGCGAAAACTCGGCATTCCTGGGACAGGTAGTACTGGTCCAAGGATACCGTAGCAGGGGCCCCTCTCCTGCAAAATAACAAGGAAACCTGGATGCTGAGGATTCCATTTTGGCAGTTCCAAATGGGTGAGTTTACCGGGGTTTTTCAAGCAATTAACATAGGTAAGCGCGACGGCTCGCACTTCCGCTATTTACCAAGACAGGTAAAGGCCGCTCGGTGGTGGTGGTTGGTAGCTTTGGTAAGGGCCCTCGTGTTAATCCTGTGTGGACGTACGTCATTGTTAAGAGGCTAATGAGGAATTTAAATATTTGTCGGTGCGTAACGCTACCTTTCTCAAGGGCAGGGCTGCCATGATACTGGTGAGCTAAGCAAAGAAACAAAACATTCTGCAAGGGCAACATCAGAGCTATGTAGGATGGAATAAAGAAGGCTATCGGGCCATCTCAGTGCAAAACAACGCCCTTCACTCATACAGTGGGGAAGTCATCACAGACAGAAGTAAGCAGAAGGAGCTCTGTGTGGAACAACTTTCGAGCTCTCTCTACAGAAAGGATGTCACAACCTCAGGCTTTGACAAAATCAAGATCTTCCCCACAATTGCTTCGCCCTAGATGCTGTACCTACAATGGATGAACTTGACATGGCCATTGACAGTCTATCATCCGGAAAAGCCCCGGGGAAGGATGGATACAACAGACTTGATCAAATGCTGCAAAAGCCTCTGCTTCACCCACTACAATGTAGTTCTGGGAGAAGAGCTGTACCCACAGGGACAGCGCGCTCAAAGATAATCACCCTCTACAAGAACAAGGTGAACGAGGATTGCACAATTTACAGGGGTATTTCCCTCCTTAGTATTTGTTACGGCCAATTTTTTTGCCCGTTGTTGCGTTGATGCGTCTTCAAAGTCCTGGCTGAAAGGTGTATCATGAGTCTCAGTGCGGATTTCGTGCTGCAATCTACGATCGATATAATCTTCTCCATACGCCAACTACATGAGAAGTGCAAGAACAATCAGAAGCCACTCTACATTTCTTTCATATACCTGACAAAGCCCTTTGACCTAGTAGCAGGAATGGACTGTTCAAAATCCTCCAGAATATTGGCTGTCCACCAAGGCTTCTGACATCATCAGATCTTTCCACACGGACATGAAAGCAACGTTACGTTTGAGGCATCCTATCAGAGCCGTTTGACATTCTCAGTGGTGTTAAGCAAGGATGTGTTTTGGCCCCCAACGCTCTTTGGATATCCTTTTCAGTACTTCTGAAGGCTAGCATTCGGTACAGTCACAGAAGGCATCTACATGCCCACCAGGTCTGATGGCCTGGCTCTTCAAACCTGCACCGCCTTAGAGCTTAGGACAAAGGTTCGTTAAGATGTCATTCGTGACATGTTGTTTTTGCTGATTGATGCGGCCATACTTCACATTTTCAACAGGAACTTCAGTGCTCATAGATCGCTTCCACAGGCTTGTAGCCGATTCGGGACTTTTCATAAGTTTGCAAGAAGGGCTAATGTCCTTGAAAGAATGCTCCAAGAACAATCTGTCATCACAATCGACAATTACACCACTTGAGGGTGTTCAGGAATTCACCTACCTAAGGTCCACCATCAGTGACAGCTGTCTCTCGATGCATAAATCGCCAAACGCATTGGTAAAGCTGCATCTCACCTCTTGCCCGGCTTACAACGCGTGTGTGGAAAAACCGAAGCTGTCCATTAAGACAAGGGCAGCAGTTTACAACGCATGCATCATCAGCACATTACTGTGTGGCAGTGAGACATGGGACTACATACTCTAGGAATGAGAAGAAAATCAACAGCTTCCATTGCGCTGTATTAGACGCATTCTGGGGTCACTTGGAAGGATATGGTGCCAAATTCAGAGGCTCCTGGGGGACTCGATTGGATACCCACATCTATACATTTCTTAAGACAATGCAGACTCCGATGGCTGGGCCATGTTCAGTTTTCGAATGGAGGATGGCCGTCTACCGAAGGATATCATGTATGCTGAAACTTACAACTGGCAAGAGGAAAGTTGGTCGACCCATGCTCCGCTATCCCCTCCCCCCCCCCCCCCCCCCAAGGATATTTTAAGGCATGATATGTGTACCCTGAACATGCATCGACATTGGGTGCTGTGAGAAACTTGCTGACAATCGTCAACCTTTGGCGGGGACAGTGAAGCAACACTTGAGCAGAGAGCTAAAGAAACGCTGCCACAGATAATTGGATAGTAAAGCTGTGACATCCTATATATGTAGCACATGTGGCAGAGACTGCCACACTAGGATTGGCCTCTATTCAGCCACAGACATCGTGTTCAACTAACTGGACTCAATGTGGGAGGCTTCCATTAGCGCGTGCGGGGACTGAAGGAGGGCTCATGAACGATACTTTCGAAAGTAGGCCACCGTCTGACATCTATTGATCATTACTGCAGGCACAAAGTGTTCATCTTTCACATAACCTTTCAGCTATATCATTATACAATTCCACTTTTGCATAATGACTATTAAAAGTGATGATTTTATAACAACCACTGTTATATTTTCTTGGGGGTCCATACTGGAGGGCCAGAGCAGGGCTGGGCAAAAAACGGCTGAAAATCCCAGATGTAACCCAGAAAACCCACTACAACAGGTTTTGTACCACTTTTGCAGTAGCAACTGTGTTCCTTGTGAAGTAATTGCTCAGAAGACAGTTTCAGTTCAATTAAAACATGAACTTGGGCAAACTTAGCACGCACATAGCAGGGGGGCGTACTGAGACAATCAAGCCAGGAGCAGCAAAATTCCCAAGTCGTTCCCTGATCTACTCCAACAAGTTGTAGACAGGATGAAATGCGTGTGAAGCATGTAGAGAGGCTAGGTGGTGATAAATCTACAGTCTTTACAGAATGAAAGTGCATGTCCTGGCAACTTACTCTTTTGTGAAGACTGGTTTCAAAATAAAGTATGCAATGCATAGGTGTGCAACATAAGACTTCTAGAAATTACTTGCTACTAGGTCTTTGGGCAAACACCCAGTTTTGTTTTATGCGATAAAACATGTCATGCTTTAGTAACAGAAAACTTGTAAAGACTGCTAAATTCATCAGGCTCAACATTAACCAAGGGTCACTCCCCTGGTCACCAAGTGGCTAAACCAGAGACTAGACACTGGAATGTAGTTAAAGACACTATCAGTGATTTGAAAAATATTTGAAATTTGCAGGATTACCTTCAAAGTGAAGGATAAGTCTATAGAATTCTCATAAGTTACCTTTTCCAGCTGTACAATTGACAGAAAAGAGAAGAAAACGGCAGGCAGTATTCCAAGATACGATTCTCTATTCAATTACGTGTTGTAGTAAGTGTCCGTTCGGACAGTAATGACTAAAATCTCCGATTCTGTCCTTATTAGGTTGCTTCTGGTCTTATCATTTGCAGGGTATGTTAGGATACCTATACTTGTTGCATACATGCAAAAATCTGATTTTTTGATGATTTTTTCGATTTGCTGATTTAGCAAATCACTGATAGTGTCTTTAATTAGTAGTAACTAGGCTAATGTTAACTTAAGTTAAAGTTATATCTTCTAATGTTACTGTAGACCTGATGATACCTAGGTCTAACTGCTGCTAAAGTTAAATGTTGTGATTTGAAACTTAAATGTTGTGATCGAAGTATTTATAGAAGACACAAAGACAAGAGTAGATTCATTTTTGTGTCGCCTGCCTTAAGGCAGGAAGACACATAGGGATCACCTTTTCTACTGTTGTTGTAGTCTGTTGATGTAGTCTGTTGTTGTTCTGTTGTGTAAAAGGGTTAACATTTGCCTGTAGTATTTGCATACTTGGTTTTAAACCAAACTTGAGTCACAGGTGCAACATGGGATCCCTTATTTATTGATGTCAAAGGTCATGTGAGGTCAAATTGTAAGATAGGCTCAGGCCTATCATTCACAAACCGCGACGGCAGGCAACACGAGTGGTCTGAGGACTACGATATATTTGTCCATTTTATAGTAGTTACACATGGGCTAGTAACACGGCTAAAACTGTAAGTGCAAAAGTGGTTTCATATGAAAAGATATATGACTAATGTTATTCCACAAGAGAAACAAGTATATGACATAAATCCCAACACCATTATGTCTCAGCTTAACCTCAGATATGTCTCGGTTGTCTCCATTTTAATTGCTGCGTGTCAGTACTCCCCATCAGCAGTTATGGGAAAATCGTGTCTGTAACAAGCATCTGTTACACTTGGTGCCTTTGATGCTACATAAATCCATTGTAATTAGGTTGTTGATTGTGTGCGCTGCATCATTAAGCCGTCAGTGCAGGAATCTCACATCAATTAATATAATGGGGTAAAGTTTATGATTGGACGGTGGTAGTTGTTAATTTACGTAAATGACGATCTGCACTGCATGGGAAAGCTGTGTTTTACTTAAGGCAGTGTTATCAGCTACAGGGTGCTCGATAGATTGTTGACAACTCCGTCAGTGCAGGAATCTCACATCAATTAATATAATGGGGTAATGTTTATGATTGGACGGTGGTAGTTGTTAATTTACGTAAATGACGATCTGCACTGCATGGGAAAGCTGTGTTTTACTTAAGGCAGTGTTATCAGCTACAGGGTGCTCGATAGATTGTTGACAACTTAATGGGTAATAGTGACAGAAACATTCAAGGCAATTTTTGTGTCGTCTGCAAGAATTGCAGAAGGCACATAGTGATTACTCTTGGTTGTATGTGTGTCTTGTGGTCTAAATGTTAACCCTAAATATATTGCATGCCGTATGAGTTCCATAAGGACTATGATGATGCAACTTGGTGGAAAGGAGGGGGTGGTGTGGGATGACATGTTGGTGACCTCATGTGACCTTGGTCACCTCATGTGATGTTTGGCCCCATTCACAAACCGCGAGAGCAGGCGACACTCGTTGTCCGGGGACTGCAATGCATTTTTTCTCCAAAAAGCCAATTTCTTAGCGATTTAAAATTTTGTGGTTTCAATTTCCCATAGACATTATACAGGGAATATTTTTTGCATTGAGTAAAATTGACAAAAATTTGACACATTGTTAAAAAACATTTTTTTTCAAGTTGATTGCTGATTATTTTAGACCATTTCATTTAAAATGGATGTTTTCTGCAGGTCATTCAATGATAACAGTTAGCCTTTTGGAATTAATTGCCTCAGCTTCAGTCATTTTCATTGTCAAAATTCTAGAATAGAAACACATGTTTATTCATATCTTAATAACCAAGCAAATAAAGCTGCCAGCAATTTTTGTTCAGGCAATTCAAGTATATAGCAATGAGGCTAAGGCAGAACATTTTGAATGACTCGTGTAGAAAGAATTGCATGTGCACTTTCAATCTTAAAGGGGGGATGACCCGATTTAAGTATATAGTTTCATCTTGATAGAATGGCCTTCACCCAAAAACCCCATCTGTAATGTTTTGCGCTAATATTTCAACATGTTTTGATGTGAGAGCTAAAAACATGGATTTTGTAATCCCATAGCGTAAGTGTAATTGTAATATTGGTCAACCACAATGGGCACATTCTTGCTCTAAATCAACCAAACATTCTTTGCCCTAAGTTTTCACAGGGTTAGATGAGGAGAAAAGTAGTAGTTTGCTTCAGAGTCCAATTTTGACCCACTATGGTAAGTCTGGTATGTGGGGGCCGAGGCTTTATAGCGATCGGACAATGGCTCTTCAATAAAACATATTCAATCTTCTCGAAATTAGAAAAATTCTCTTGCCAGAGATTTTGAAGTTATGTGTATACTTAAGTTTCTAGGTGTTTTATTGTTCTCTAAAAAAAAAATCAAAACTAAACAATTCACACCTTAATGAGGAAAAAAAAATGGTTGAGAAAATTGGTTAAAATCTTGTTAAATTACCTCCTTGAAGTTTGGCCTATATGTAGCAAGAAATAAATGGACTACTTCAAAAATAAAAAAACATTTAATAAAAATAAAGAAATTAATTTTTTAGGTTTTTTCTTTTTTTAAATGCATTATGTTTTAATCTTCATTGAAATATGCATGTAGGCTTTACAAATGAGGAAATTTGAATTAGAGCTAATATTCTGGGAGATCTTAGTTCTTATAGCTCATATTGGTTTAAGTAAACTGACCAATTTGGAATACTTGCCTCATTATCCAAGATAAACTGTCAGCGTAACATAGAAACAAGGCACAATACTCCAGTTTCAGTTATATGCAATATTTAAAACCAAACTTCAGTTTCTCTGTGGGCAATGGAATAACCTGAATGAGATATTTGGAAGGAAGCATTCTGAAATTGAAATCATTGATATTATGATGCAGCAGTACCATTTTCATTTATGGATCTGTGAATAGCGCGGTGGTGTGTGGTGTGTGGGTTTTAGTGGGTTTGCGCATCTTATGTCTAGTGCTTTAATGAGGAGCCGTTGTCTCCTCTAAACTGTCAACTGGTGTTTATGAGAATTCACGAGACCATTGTGGTTTGAATCATACTTTTTGCAAAGTATTAAAGCAGTAAGGCCATTATTATCAGAAATTGGTACGAAAAGTTGTTTGGAAATACTTGCGTTTGCGTTGTATGTTTGTAAGTTAGCATCGTGTCTCTAATTATGCATCTAGCACCCCACAAAAGCCAAAATCTAAAGGATCGTAGTTCCTACAAGGGGAATTGGAAGTATGTTGAAGTGGTATGAAACAAATTTTGGGTAGGAGATTTGAACAATCCAAATCCTTTTTGATGGGTTCCCAATTGACCATGATTTGTCCTTTTTTTATTTTGTATAAAAAATTTTGCTGCATTTTAAATTTTTTTGGTGATGAAAAAATGGATTAGATTTTGCATTTTAAAAACTAGAAAAATAAGGAATTAGATTTGATAGTTTTAGCAGACTATAAAAAAAACTCAACATGACGGACCACCTGCTGCAAAGGCTATTTACCCGAGAACATATTTTTTTGTGGTTTAGCCCACTATTTTCCCAAATGGGCATAAGATAATAACTATGTTTACACATGATATTGTAAGACAGGTGGTCGAATTAACTTGTAATAAATACAGACAACAATATCACCTTTAAAACTAGTTGCAATCGATGTCAAGGAGTTGGTCTTAACAGGAAACATGTTTAAGATAGGGAATTTTTGCCCTACCTTCACCACTGAGGGACTGCTAACTCTGTAAAACAAAGTTGCTTGACTTTATATTTTATCATACTTCATTTGCCCTTTGGCTTTGAAATTTAGTGCATTTCCTCAATTAGGGTTTTCTCTCTGACTGAATATTTTATCATAGGTATTGATGTACAATTACATATGATGTAAAGTTCATATCTGATATATTTAAAGACACTAATAGTGATTCACCTGAAAGATAAAAAAATATTTGAAATTTGCAGGAATAGCTTAAAAGTGAAGTATAACTCTGTAGGACTCTCATAAGGTTATTTTCCAACTGAAAAATTTACAGAAAATGAAGAAAACAGCAGTGTTTAAAGGTATGAATCCCCATTCCTCTCAATGTAAGGACACCTATACTTGTTACAAAAATACATAAATCGGATTTTTGATGATAGTACCTGTAAAACTTTTGCTTTTTTGTTTAATTGACAGCTTTTTTTTTACTTATTAAAAGGGATTTAATTTCTTGCTTTTTGGGTTAGTAAATGAAGAACAAACAATTGCACATAAACAGTGCAAGATTTTATTTGGCTTTGTATGTTGCTTAGGAATGAGTTTGCAAAAGCTCTGCACAGTAACACCTCTCTTGATGTGATATGATGTGTGAAGTACCCACATATACCCAAGAGTTATATGAATAGTTACTGCCTGGGAGATTGTCAATGTACATAATTCAACTGAACTTCAATTCATGTGCAAGAGTGTTTCTAGGCTAAAGCTATTTCATGGATTTTTAAAAATAGTAACAGTAAGTGACCAAAGTTTAGGTTTCAAAGTTTTCCTGTCCCAGATACTACATATTGAAAAAGGAATTATATAGAGTAGAGGCAACATCATTTATGGAGAGAGAGGGAGTGGAGAAAGAGGAAGGAGAGAGTAGAGAAAGAGGAGGGAGAGAGTTGAGAAAGAGGAGGGGAGGAGGAGAGGGAGAGAGAAGGGAGAGAGAAGAGAATTGAGAGAAAGTGGAGAGGGAGGGAGACTGAAGGAAGAAGAGATGGGGAGGGATGGGAGAGAGGAAAGAGAGGGGAGAGAGTGAGGGGAAAGGGCATGAATGGGGGGGGGGAGAAAAATCTTAAATTTCTCAAATCATTTCCTTTATAATGGTAGAATATATTTTTTCTTTATCCTATAGTATATTTAACTTCAAGTGCATAGAAAAACTTAACCTTCCAATCCAGATTTTCACAGAGAAAAGACTACTGCGTCAAGAGCAAACAGACTAGTTAAAACGCCATTGTGCCAGATACATTTATTTTGCGCACACGACTTAGGTGATGAATATTTAAGATCAAGTCCGCGAGGCATTGCAGCAAAGCAAAGTCTCTTGTGAGAGGGTAATCTATATGCAGTGCAAGCGATAGGCAGTGGAGCGTTGTTGAGCCTTTCGTAGTAGGAGGGTGAGGTGTTTTACCCTTGGGTGTAGGCGCCAAGTAGCTAGACGATAAAAGACGGTGCTTTTCTGCAATTAGTTTCACTTCATAGAGGGGTGAGGTGCCCTACGCAATTAGCTAAATTACAGCTGTAGTTACCATCTTTGAAAGCTTGATTATACATGTATGCTCAAGAGAAGAAGGAAAAAGTATGCAAAAGAGAAGCCCTACTGCTATTTCAAGCAAGATACATTTCAATGCACATATCTGTGTTTTTATGCTTAATGTGTTGCAGCCTGCAGTGCAGTGGATTTTTTTGAGGGAAACATTTCACCAACCTAAAGAAAACATTTTCATATAAAAAAAAAACAACAAGTTTCAAATTGTTATCCCTCGGCAGCTTATCCGAAAAGGAGATTTTGTCATGACAGATTCTGTCATCGGCGTCATTGCGCCTTTGTCATTGCCCGTCTCTCTCTACAAACCAGGTGCTCATCCAATTTCATTGGCTCAGACCTTGTATTAAAGGACTTAGTGGTCCAAGTAAAATAAAATCGGGTTTCCGGTAACCCTTCTGTCAATTTTACGGTCAAGTGAAAAAAATTACGCCTTTTGGGGAAAAAAATAAAGTCTTCATTGTCGAATTCTGCAAGACTTCATAGACTCCACACAGAAAAAAAATTGCAAAAATTAAGATTTTTCTCCTTCCTCCATCCCAAAATTTTTCAATATGTATACTGCAACAAAATTCTATACTTGTTAGGCCTGGGTAACATTAGGCGTGGTTCAGACGAGTCTCCTAACTTAAATTTTGACATCGTAGTTTTTAATTTTCGAAGTTTAACTTGTAATTAGTGCCCGTGCGAACCACTCGTGGTTAGGAACTTAAGTTTACTCGAAGTTTAAAACCATAAGATTTCTTATGTTTTAGTCGTGGTTAGCGCGCTACCCCCGTTGACGTCATAGTTTTACGGCGTGTGAACAGTCTTATCAACAAGGCTCGAAGTTAGGTGACCTCCCATGACTAGGTGTGTTCCGCGATCCCGGTCCCGCCATTTAGATTTATCATAGCGACGACTATACATGTTGTGTGTAGTACACTCATACTGGCAGTTAAAAGATAATTTTAAATACATTTTATAATAATAATCGCGCACTACCGTCCTCTACGAAGCATAAATAGGCCTACATCATTATAGTGACCTGGCCGTTTCATGAAGTCTATAGCAAGCTACAGCGTCTATTTGAGGAAGGTGTGAAAAATATTTTGATTCCCCATCGGCAATTTTCATCGGCTATCGCTACTAATGTGGCTGCCATTTTGTGCAAGTGAAGACATGCACATGGGCCAAAAAAGACCGACAGCAGTTACAATTATCCCAATTGGTTAAGAATTACAATCAATGTAACTAATGATTTTTTTAGCCAATCGCTAGACTCGCAGTAGCAACGAAAGTCCCGATAGAAAGCTCGATGTAAGTGGTTGAATTTCGTGAGAACATTGTTTTATTATGAATATTTATAAGAGACGACAGTGATTGTACAACTCTGAAGTCACCAAAATGGCGATTTTGCCTGAATTTTTTTCCCGGCGCGACTTAACACCAATTATGTATTCAATGGGGAATTTTTAACATTTTACAACACAAAAATGATAAATATGTAGACCCAGGGAGTGCTGTTAATAACACTCCCCGGTAATAAGATCATAACGGTCTGGTCTGCTCTGCTTGCTTTCGGACGCTTCAGGGCCGTTCCCGTGTTTTTACGCTAGGTCGCAATGCAACCCTAAATATAAACGAGCAACAAACATGACGAGTTTTAACGGAATATACACCCCTTTGAGAAACGTTCATCACGGTAGAGTTTTTCACCAGTTGACGCCTACCATTCGCCACTATGATTTCTGTTTCGCGGGGTAATTTGGAGCGCCGCAGGTGGTCCACCGTATAGTAGCGGTCTATACTTTCCGGTTTCTTACCAACAAGTCGGCAATATACTCGTGATTAACTTTCAAGTTGTCCGATGATAAACTCGTGTGGACGTCTGTCGAAGTTAAACGGATTCAAATTTTATTATCGATGTTAGGGTATCATCGATGATTACGCCCCGCTGAAAACATGACTAGAATATCTGGTGCGAGATACATATCTGTAGGTCAAAAGTTATATCTATTGTGTATACCTTTTCCATCATGTCAACAGTTAGGACACAGTGGCTTATGAGACCTTGTGATGTAAATACTTGCTCTAATACCAAATTCCAAGATTTTGAATGAACAAAATTTGAGAGTAAGCTTTTCTAAAGAATATGTAGTGCACTCCAAATAAAAGAGAAAAGTGCAAGATCATAAAAACACCTTTAAGATAGATACCACAAATCCTATGTTTTTTGTTGGTCGTGTTCAATTTTTCCTAGAAAAATGCAGTGTGGATTTAGAAAGAAGATCTGATGATTCATGTGGGAAATGTTAGTAAGTAAGCCACCCTTTGACAATTGCTTTGTAACACAAGCCCTATGCGAAAATCTTGATGTGGATTTTGGGCTTGCTTTGATAGCCGATTTTCAATATCCACATCTGCTTTTCCATAAGTAGCTATGTATTAAGTTGTTAAAAAGAAATTGAGCAGAAAGTTTGCAAAATCATTATAACATGTGTCAAGGTTGTGTCCGAGTTTGCATAAAATGGCATAATAGCATAGAAGTAAAGAAGTATAAGAAAAATTTTCAAGGGGACTTCGAATGAGCAGTGTATGGATCAGATTCCGAATGGAAAATGTGTGGCTTACGTACGTATGTATTTATGTATCTGGATGAATATCATATTTGCAGGGAATGTGACTTGGAACTATCTCAACACAATGTTGGGTGCAAGTTATCTAAGGGTCATGTGGCGTTGGCAGGGACATAATTAACAACATCACATATTCTACACGTTCTTGTTCAGACATGTTTTCAAGCTTTTGAAAGCTACAAGGTTGTTTTGGTAAGACTGTTTGTCACAACTATCCCAATGGGCAATTTGTTCCATTTTGGTAGACACTATACAAAGGGGTCCAACATTCTGAGACATCTTTGTGCAATAGACCTTTTCAAACAGAACATCAAAAACTTTTTGGGAGCAAAATACATTGTATGCCAGCGTATAAGGCACAATTGCTTCGGCAGTGACGCCATTACGCAAAGCGAAATATGCTTTAAGTGCTGCAACCCAACTTGCGTGTGATGATGCTCCACATTTGTCATCCATGTTCGTTATACTTCTTTTTAAAATGTTTTATTCTCACCTTAGAAATAAGGTCTTTTTCACCATTGGTGGCAACACCCTGAACCCAATTTTGTATGCTGAATGCTGCGTAAAGCATTGACATCCTAGGATGGCTTTCTAGGGTTACTTATCAATTACATACGGCTGGTGTCACAGATCATCATGCCCTAACCTGACATATGCAAGATTCACATTAATATTTCTAGTGCTGTATCTCTGAAGACTGGTGCAGAAATGTAGATAAAAGAAGGGTCATCATTCTTCCAAACTGCATGAGTGATATCATGGTGAGAAACCTGAACCTCTGCGTTGGGTGTGACGGGGTGGTAACAGCCATTGAGCATTCATTTCCCATCAAATTGGCATTGATTTCCTTGTGCAAAATCAATTGACAAGGGAATATGTGGGTACTGGCTATTTGTTGTACCATTGTTAAGCCTAACAAAGCTTTAGACCACAAAGTCCTACATAATTAATACTGTGAAACTCGTGGAAGTTGGTAGTATCAGAACCCACAATCAAAGGCATTGGAAGTGGTTTCACTAAAAGCCACCCTCTTTTTTCTGCAAATTGAGATTTTTGGCACCCAGCCCCCCCAGTCAGCATGGGCGAATGAACAAGCAGGAAGAATTTTAATCATTTTAATAATTTTTTATTTTGTAATAAAAATGGTATCCATGATTTTTTGTTATGTTTCTGGCGCGCAGTCTACAGACAGTGTGTAATTGTTCATTATATTAATAATACTGATCCAATTAAATGTTGAATTGCCTGCTTCACATAGACAGTCAGTATGTGTTCAAGTTCCAACGATCCTTTGCAGGCACATCCTGTTTTTATCAAGATTTTCCTGAACCAGGGGGGGGTGGTGCTTCTCATCTGCATGGAGTTGATCAATAAAGTAGAGAATTGACTTCCACCTCCTCCCCCAAAATATTGTAGTACCTTTACCAAATGGTGTGGTGATCCTCAAAGTAATGTAATGTGCATAGGCAGTTTTTGTTCTTTTCTGGGGAAGCTCTACCTCTCTACACTATTCCTGTGATGTTTTGGTCCAAATCAATTCTCTCCTCCCACAGATTACGTCTTGAAAAATGTACCTATCACTTTAACAGGAATGTTCTGTAATGAACCCCCGTGAGCACTGCCTTCCGACTGCTAAGAAAGTAGCTACATCAATTATTGAGCTGTTCAGCAGTAACAAGTGGTGGTTAGGGCTGAGGAGGATTTAGCCAAGATATTTTAAGGTACTTTTTTTAAAAAAAAAAAAAAAAATTTGTGTATTGGAGTAACCCACTCCCTAAACCCTAATTTTGAAAATCAGCCCTGTACAAAGTAACTAAGCCCCTAATTTTTTTTTTGATTTTCAAAAATCTTATTTTTCAAGTTGTTTTTAACCCGATTTTTTAAACCGATTTTTACAATATTTTTTGTGTTTTTGTGTTCTGGTGTAAACTTTGGCAACATTCGCGTTAAGATTTTTTTCATAATATATCAAATGTATCAATATTAATAACATTACATAGACGGGTGGTGTGATATTTGATGTAGTAATGCATGTATTAAAAAAAAAAAAAATCCGCCCGCCCTACCCTTATTTTGCCAATCCGTTACTTCAATACAACACAATTTTTTGGTCTAAATTGTTCCCAACTGAAGATATCATGTGAATTAACCAATAAAAAAAGAATGTAAGAAATCCAGTAGTTCCACTGCAGGTTGAGAGAAAATGAGTGAAGCTGTAACAAAAGACCCTAACCAGGGATGTGAGAGTTCAGCATTTCTGGAATCTCTGCGTATTTCCCTTGCCTGCGTCGCACTTATAAAACTATAGAACTAAATCTATGCTACTTTTGAAAGGAAACAAAAATCTGAAAATTCATGTTAATTCCACAGTTTTATTTATTTCTTAAACGACTGGGAATCAGGAACTATGTTGAAAGGCATTTTTGCGACCTTTACCCTTGGATTCTCTTCATGAAGGCTAGTGAGAGCGCTCCATTGAGATGTGTAATGTGTTTGTTATGAACTGTGCCTGTAGGTATGATGTTAATCTTGCCATTGCTAGATCTCGGGCACATCAAAGGAATATACTCTGTATTTCAATTCAATCCATCCAGTCTTTTTCAAGGATCAAATAAATCTATAGTTAGTGACATAAGTAACTCTTTATTATGGCAACTGTAAATTGCCACGTGGTAGATGTCCGGACAAAATCGGATGCAGAATTGATCGAAGAAGAATGGGTAGTAGGCACACAGTATAGTAGGGTAAGGGAAGATTATTCACATCGCAAGTGGAATTTCCAATCCTGTTAAGTACAAGTGTTTGATAACAAATGATACAGATAAAATGTAGTTATTCATATTACCATTTCCCAAAAATGTTAAATTTGTGAAGATTTTTCTTCTTAGGCCATCAAACTTTATAGTTTAGTGGTAGCAAAAATGCCACATGAGTCTGTCAAATTCAGCAACCTTCACTGACAATAGGAAATGCTCTGTAGTCTGTAGACAGGAAGCTCCCGATTCCGCATTTTTTAAACATGACCACTCACATCCCTGCCTAACATACCTTGGAAGCCTTGAAGGCATACTTTCAAATCAGGAATGTAATTAGTCTTCACATACAAAGAAATGGGTAAGGATCCCTGTTGTGCTACCATGCATTTGGAGATCCTTCTGTAAGTCGAGGTACCATAATTGGAATACAGCATGCCTTTTGGGCCCTCTTCAAAACTGTTTTTTGTGACGTGCTTTGAAAACACGACCTGTGATCTTTACAAGTTGCTATCCACAAGCATGATTGTAAAGGGACACAACAACGTTTCTCTCTAAGAACATTTCACTCAACTTGTTTGAAAATGACACACCCATATTAAACTACAGTTCAATTTTAACCACCAAAATGGCACAAAACAGAGAATGATTGCAGTAATATTTTTTACATTCTCTGGGAACATGAATCATGTGTTATGAAAGGGTCGCATGTTAAAATTCACCGAAACTTGCTGAAGTAGAACATACCTTAGCACTAGCAGTATGCATTTCAAGAATCTTGAATTTTGTTTTTGTGCATCTTTTCTATATGTTGAAGTTGGTGAAGCCAGCTCACTTTTGATTGGTTGGGGCCTGAGAAGTTCATGTCCACCGATGGACGAAAGCAGAGCACCCACCCGTATCCTTAGCCCGCGACGTAGAGCCACACCGGCGCCGAAACAAAAGACATCTGTCTGAGCCTAATTGCTGCAGGTGTAGGCCAATTGTGTACTGATAAGTTAAAATGATACAAAATCTCACTTTTTCAAATTAATTTTTAAGGGTGTGGCTTCAAACAAAAGTCCTTTTGTGTGTGGTGTGCATGTTGTGCGTGTGTGAGCATTTGTGTGCGTTTGTGGTGTCTGTGTCATTTGTAAACACTGACAATCAGGACACAATCATGAGAAACACTTTCTAACCATAGACCACAGGACAACGGGACATCCACGGTTTAGAAGTGGTTATTTCCATAATTCATCTGGTCCTGATTATGCCACCTGTTCAAGGCTTGTGGCACTTTGATTTTGTGCGATTTTGACGGTATACATTCCGGTTGGGTTAAGTTTTGGAGTGTATCGTTTGTATGGTTGATGTTATTCTGAAGTATTACTTTCTAAATAGCGACCGTTACGGCTGAACTAATGCCTAACTGCGACTGATGCCGCCCCCCCGGTGGGATAGAAAAATTGTAAAAATCATGACAAACTATCAGGATATCAGGAAATTAATTAATTATAATTATGAAGTTTGATGTTAATTGGTATAGATCTGGTTTAAAAACAAAATGCCTTCAAAAACGATGTCCATCCACTTTCTACAGGTGTAACTCTTTAGAGAGTCTGCAAGAATGTGTGTGTGTGCACATGGTTTGGGTGAGTAGATAGGTGAGTGTGTATGTGTAAATGCATGTGTGCGTGTGTGTGCATGTTATGCATGCTTATGCGTGCGCCTGTGTGTGTTGATTCAGTTCCTTGTTTTTGTGGTTGATTGAATTTTTGCTGAGCAAGGACACCTTCAAAGCCCTTTGGGAAAGGAGCTATCATTTCTTTGTCCATGCTTGAAATGAATAGTAGGAAGACATGCCTTGCAACACACTTGGGTATTTAATTTTAATTAATGATTTTGTACTCTTATTCATGTAATCTTCAGGCTTCGTGTAAAAGTGATGGAACCTTCAAGAAAACAACACCTGCCTTTCTTGACATAACTGATCGATGATTGCATGCTTGATTAAATGTGTTTGAATGAAGGCAGTGTTTTTACTGCATGTCATTTAGACTGTGTGATGGTCAGCTTCACTTGCATCACATCAATCATCCATGATTGTTCAACTTGTGAGCATCTCATCATAATGCTTCTTGACCAATTTCTCTCCATCATCATCATCATACTCTCAATTGAAATAGGTCATGGCTGACTAGATATGAACTGAATTTTCATTCTGAGCATTAAGAGTGCCCACAATTTTTATGTCCTGTTTATTCAGCTAGACCGCATCAGCCCTGAATCTCATTTTTTTGTGTCGCCTGAAACGAATGTCATGATGACAGCCTACCACTTCTGTATGTTCATCCGTATATTTTCGTGTTGTGTGGTTGTGTGGGGTGACTCCTTTTGTTAAAGTTTTTTGGTACCTTTTTCAAATTGGCATTATGTGAGTAGTATACATACATTCCCATCTTGGTCAAAGGTATACAGAGCCCCTCATGACATGGTAGGGTTAAAGGTCCCACATCAGTTCAAATGGTCCATTTTGAGATGCAACCTGGAATTGGTCTCTTTCTATCTGGAGTTCTGTTAGGGATACAATGATTTGACCTTGGTGGAAGGAAGCAGTTTGATTAATTATGGCCGTAAATTGCTAATATGATGATAAGTGATTCATCCCTGTGACCAAGGGATTGTTATGCCACATAACCTCCTTGTGATGCATAACCAAGATGTGGCTAAACAAATGACTGAGTACTTTCAACCTGGCCTGTATCAATTCATCTATGCCTGCTTGTCAATGCCCTTGCAAGTTAAGGCAAAGCAGTCAAGATGTCTCAAGTATTATTGTAGAATGTTATATTGTGTCACTAAGGCAGGTAAAGTATACACCCTTTCATTTAGGAACATTTCGTAGTCCAACATTGTGTTTCCAATATAGCTCTTCCTGAATCTTTAAATGGAATCTTCACACTCATCAATACCTTACTTCATTTGAATTATTTCAAGCCTAGCCTATGTTGCTGCAATTAGACTAAATGTCCTTGATCAGTTAATGACTATTAAGTAGTCTTACCTTCCAGTATCTCTTTGTATATGGTTGGTGAATGCAGGTTCACCTTGCATACTAATACCCTAACCATTGGGCCACAACCTTGAGGTGTTTTAATCTACCGCCTTGCATCTTTTTGACACCTAGCAAAATATTGCCTGCCCCTCGTCAACATGTGGTCATCTTCTTCTTGCAAACCCAAACTGTCCATATTTGATATAGGCTTGGAATATGTTGTTATGCATTAGAAGTTTCCATGTGGAGTGATACTGCTGTGTGACTAGTGTGCACCACCACCCAAGGGGGTGAAGCCCAGTCAAAACCAGTCCGTCCGTGCTGGCGCTGACATTTTGAATATTGCATAACGGAATAAATTATTAGTTGGGGTGCTTGTATACACACATCAATGTCAATTTTCGATACAAACAATCTGGCAAAATATCAGTTTGTTGGATGTTGGGTGGTGTAAATTTAGTTCCTACCCATGGCCACACCACGAATGAAATGAACGTCAGTCGTCTTGATTTTAAATAAACCCAAACCCTCCAAACCCGGCCTCAATTAATACAATCTTTTCCACCTAAGCGGCATTGCATTATGAGAAAAAAGAGTATTTGAGCGCAATGATCCAGGTGCACTATTATTACAATTACAAACCTGGCCACCTCTACACATACATACAAATCAATTTGTAATCATCACTAATCATACTACCGATTATGTGGAGTTTAAGCTATTATGCAAATACACATGTACAACAGAGCAGCCAACGCGCTATCAGAGTGGACGGACTTAAGAATGGAGGGCGCAAGAGCAAGCGGAGGCAGCCATTTCTTTCTATTGTTGGTACTCTATGTTTTCTTGTGGTCGGCAAAACATGCGAGGCATGAATTTCTAAAGATGACGTACGTTTTGCCTCCTATCTATATAGAACCTCTTTGGCCACCAACACATCCAAAATACTAAGCACTTGGCTGTATTTGCTTGAAAATTATGCCATCATTTTAATTAGTTTTGAATCGAAATCATTTTAGAACTATTTTTGTCAAGTCAGTTTTTTCTTGTCCTAATATTAATAATAATGGATTGCTTTTTGGTGTCCCCCAAAAAAATTGGCAGAAGGGACTTTAAAAATGCGAGGCATCTAGTGTGTGTAGTGTGTGGTGTGTGTGCCGTGAGTGGCGTGTGTGTCCCACGCGCTATCTTTCCAAAACTAGGGTTACATTGTATAAACCTTGTCTATGCATATCTTTGAGAAGCAGTATGGGTGTCCATCTTCACCCCATAAGTGAATTCAAAGGTGGGTCCAAGGTCAATGGCAGTTGAAAATAGGGTTAAGTTGCTAAAAATTGTGGTAGGATGAGAAATCTTGGTGGGTGTAGTCAACATTGCAGTGTAAAATATCCGTGAAGGTCATGTGGGGTCATCCAAGGTCAAATCACTACACACTGGTGTATGGTCATGACACCTGGTTGGTGCAGTCACATTTGGTTCAAGGTCATTTTTCCAGGTCCCATGGGGTCATCCTGTCACTCCAGATCAAATCATGCAACTGTTTGCATGGTCATGAACTTTGGTTAGTGTTGGTGACCTGAGACGAATATACCAGGGATGAACAGTCTGCTTGAAAATTGGTATGGTCACATGGAGTCAACCAAGGTATTGCCACTGCTATGGTAGGAGCCTCAGTGGTTCCAGAACCACTATCAATCCTCCCTATTATCTTAAAGGGATCTTTGTCAGAAAATATCACCCTCGCCAAGAAAATATCAGACTCTTAACTTGCCTGATATTTGATCCAGACTCGGGTGATATATTTTGTTATCAACCTCATAGAAATCCAGTATTATAAAATTATACTGTCAGTACAGAGGTTTATTTCAATTCAATATTTTTTCTCTAAATTAAAACCAGCAATATCTTCTTTTTCTAATGAAATGAATAAAAACATTGGAATTAACAATTTATTATGAATAAGTTCTCACATATGTACAAGAAAGCTTTTTTTTTTCAAAACTGATAAGCATACTCTTCTCCTAGCATATTTGTGATGTGATCAAGCAAAATGATTCGGAAGTCGCAAATATTGATTTTGAGATATAGCCAAACATAGATAAAAATGTCTTTTGTTTCCTATTGTTTTTTGCCACCCTTCAACTGATTATATCTTTGGAATTAATTGGTCAATTTCAATGAGGTTTTCAGCAAAATTTAGCTTTCAAAATGGTGCATACAGTTACATGGAAAAGTAAAAATTGAATCTGACCGACTTTAGACTCATTTCGCTTGATCACACCACATTTTCATACAGAGTATTACATGCTATCCTTTCCCCCAAAGCACAAGACAGATAAATCTGTCAAATGAAAATCCACTTTGGTTACATGTGAAATGTTCTCCTTATTAGTAACAGCTCAAATCTCAGTGGGGAGATTTCATCACTTCATCTAATCGAGAATTCTGAAAAGTGTAATTATCTAGGTACGTAAGTTAGTGCATGATTAAAGTCCTTTCACATTCCTTTCTCTGATGTTGCGGTTGCCGATGTGAGCTAAAAAATATCTGGTTGCTTAGAGGTCCCAGAGAAGAGCAATCACTGAACAGTTGCATATCCATAATTTATCACATTCTTTAAAAGCTCAAGTTCCCCGGGTGATAACAAATAAAGTTTAAGAATATAAAATTGACATGACACAACTTTTATGTTCTTGTGAAAAAGAACACCTAAATGCTAAAGGTCTGTTGTCGATAACTAATGGCCCCATCCCCAGGATCTCAGAACTGGACAAAATTTTGGTGTCTGAAGAAAGCGAATTAAATCACCCACATCAAAAGCACCTAAATCGGTTCGCGTTTTGTGTCTGTATTCGGAGCATGTAAGAATAAGACCGTTACCAGGTCAACTGGCTCACACTAACTTCGGTAGGAGCCAATGATCCCATTCACTGGCGTACCCAGGGGGCGCTTTGGGGGCTAAAGCCCCCCTCAAAGTTCTCAAGAAAAAAGTGGAAGGAAGAAAGAGGAAGGGAGAAAGAAAAAAGAGGAAAAGAGAAGGAGAAAAGAAGAAAAGAAGAATTTTTCATGCAAATGCGGATCAAAAAGTGTCAGAAGAAGTACGCAAGGAAGGCGTTTTCAGGTCTTGAAAACCCTAAAACCTCAGGAGCTTCCGGGGGCTCTGCCCCCTGGATCCCCCCAGGCCGTTGCCCCTGGACCCCACTTGGGGCCCTAAAGTTGGGCCCCTGGACCCCACCTGTTAGTCGCTCCGCTCGCTTCGCTCTCATGGTTCGAACATTTTTAGTCCAGCCCCCTCAATAAAATTTCCTGGGCATGCCTATGCCATTGATCACAGTACAAAACCTATGGCATAGCATAATTTGGAACAGGTGCATGAGCCAAGGCTTGAACCAGTAACCAATGGTAATCTATAATCTGTAATCTATTTTGATTTGTTTAGGTGAATTGCTATATTGAAAGAGCCTTGCCAATTATAGCACATTTTTGAAGAGTGCCCCCAATTATCAAAGTTTGTGAGATTTATGCACATGCACAGCATTGTTGGTAATTGTCCCTTTGGAAAAGAATGACTGCTCTTATTGCTTTAAAGATTACATTTGATGTATATTACAGGATATGGTGAATTGTGAAGTTGGTGAAAAGCTACCATGTTAATGGACGTAAAATGCACACTCAACTACAGGTAACAAAACCGTACATGGTATCGCATTGCTGAGAGAGCATCATTCAGTGGGCGAACTTAAATACTTGATACCATGATACCATTGTACAAATATTCCCAATTCAAGGTGCTAACTAGGTCAAATTGCTGTAGTACACAGTGGGCATGTGGTATTAGCAAAAGTTGTTTATCTTGCTAAAAGACTCCTCAATTCCCTTTTGCATCGCTACAAGTGCAAGCTATAATGAAGGATGACCCAGATTCGATAACAGCCTTTGGGATATGTCTTAAATGAACATCTTGAGTCACTGTATGCCCAATAAGAGCTCAAGTACCGATATACAATAGGTACGATTTCAAGAAACCTGTCTAAGGGAATATTACTCCTGTAATCAATGTGATAGTCAAAATATAGTCTAAAGTTAGAGATACTAGCTCACAGTAAGAGAGGCAAATTGCCAGTAATGATAGTGTTCCCATATTGCATGTGGAGAGAATTAATGTTAAACAAGAATTTATGACGTATGGGAACAGGAAGTACACAGTTCCAGGAAATTGCAGAACTATTTCCCAAAGTCACTTTCTCATTGAGGGTAAAGAATGTTAAGTGTTATGTAATCATTATCCTTTAAAGCCTATCTGGAATTGTTTCAGGGAATTTTATCTTTTTTTATTTTGAGAAAAGGTAAAAAAAAAATTTGCCTGGTTTGAAATTGGCCCATCCACCACATATGTTCAGTCTGTGTAAAAGACTCCTTTTGCAACTAATTCAAAATAATGCATAAGAATGGCAATTTGAAGTTCCATTATCTTGATAACAATATTTTTTTAAAAAGTGAGCTGAATAAAAAAAAAAATAAGTCTCTGTGTGATTGTGATCTTAGACTCTAATGCAGTCTACATTATCCATGGCTGTGTACAGGAAAGTCATTGTGAAAAGATATACTTTGGGTCCAAAAACTGGAAATATACTGCCAAAATCGTACTGCTACAATTGCATTTAGATAATAATAAGTAATAATAATACACAGGCCTTAAAGGTGCTTGTTCCGATTAATGTCTATTGTATTCTCTACTTGCTATGAGAGCCTGGCACTTGCACATACACCCCATCAAGTACCTTGGGAAACAAACTTGCGGTTTCGATGGTAGATGCAATAATGCATGTTGCAAAGCCCTATTCAATACTGTGCTAATATTGATGGTTAACCACAAAAACGGCAGTTTTTTGTTTATATCTTGGGAATGAAATGAATTTGACAGCTCAAATTTCAGGACGAAAAAAAAAAAAAAAAAAAAAATATATCCATGTTCAGGGCCCATATTTATTCAAATTTGAATCTGTAGTCTTGAAACGTCACAAAAGCGAGTCATTGATGAGCGTATGACATCACACGCGGAGGTCATTGTGAGATATCAATGACCTGCGTTGTAGGTGCGTATATTTATGTTACAAAAGATTTGATTGGTACGCGCATCAACATAAGTTATGAATTCAAAATAATGCATAAGAATGGCAATTTGAAGTTCCATTATCTTGATAACAATATTTTTTTAAAAAGTGAGCTGAATAAAAAAAAAAATAAGTCTCTGTGTGATTGTGATCTTAGACTCTAATGCAGTCTACATTATCCATGGCTGTGTACAGGAAAGTCATTGTGAAAAGATATACTTTGGGTCCAAAAACTGGAAATATACTGCCAAAATCGTACTGCTACAATTGCATTTAGATAATAATAAGTAATAATAATACACAGGCCTTAAAGGTGCTTGTTCCGATTAATGTCTATTGTATTCTCTACTTGCTATGAGAGCCTGGCACTTGCACATACACCCCATCAAGTACCTTGGGAAACAAACTTGCGGTTTCGATGGTAGATGCAATAATGCATGTTGCAAAGCCCTATTCAATACTGTGCTAATATTGATGGTTAACCACAAAAACGGCAGTTTTTTGTTTATATCTTGGGAATGAAATGAATTTGACAGCTCAAATTTCAGGACGACAATGAGAAAAATACGGCCTTTCATCTGTTATCAAATCGATACTACTTTCGGGTAAATCAGGGGGGTCCCAAAGACGATCGGAACACGCACCTTTAATATAGTGCCATTTCATCAAGATCACAACGCCTATCACTATTATGCTGCCATCAGGAAATTTTCTCAATCATTTCGCTTCACCTAGGCCGTCAGCTGGCCAAGCGCACAATCCTATCAGGACTTAGATTAAGTATCTTGCCGAGGGACACCAACATGTTGACTACAGCTGGGCTACAACTCACAATTTACAATGCTATTAGGATCATGAGTCCTGCGCTTTATCCGTTGTGCCACACATGCTCTCATTGCTTCAGGATAACCATGTACACTACCTATGCCTTTGTTGGTCCCCACCAATTTTGTTATAGAAATGTTAGGCGTCCGTGATGGTGCGAAAATGGACACCCATACTTGGTTAGATCAAAAGATATTGTAGCAATTTAACCTTATTTTTTACCATATTTGACCTTTGACCCATGGCATATGACCCCTTCAGATCCCAGCCACTGCCTACTTGAGATACATCTATGTTGCAAAGATAGACGGCCACATTTGCTTTGATCCAAAGATATCGCTTGGGACACACACACACACACGGATGCCTAGCATTTCTATAGTCCCCCTTCACCAACAAAAGTTGGCGGGGGAGCAATATACCAAATTTGGTGGAAGTCTCTGTAATATAATTTTATTTTTTTGAAAAATTTAATTCTCAATTTTCAGAAATCAGCAGGAGTACAGTACAGTAAGACCTGTGTGCATTTTTTGTCCCAGCCGAACTAACTATGTCCATCCATGAGAAAAATTTTAACCCTGGATTATCTGTGGTAAAAATGTTAACTCTATCTGTCCGGAGCTGAATTAGGGGGTGGTGGTCTGGTGTATAGTTTAAAGCTGTCACTTCTTAGTGATTGCGACATTCAGTGGGGACATAATGCATGACATAAATACCACTTCGCCTTGTTCATTTCTGTTCTGGTAATTTTAACCAAATAAGAACTGAAAGGACTCATAAGAAGGTTTATGTCCATCAAGACAAGCTTCAGGGATAGCAGACAACAGTTACTGGCACATAATCAGTTGGAACGCATGGGATTTATAGAGCTGTGTATATTGACAATGCTGTACGAGATACCCACTATGGACTTTAAACAGGATTTGGTGATTGTACTCAGCTGAATCTCAGATAACACAACTTATGGTTAGGGAGGGGGAGAAGTTGATTGATTGTACAATCGCAACCGATTAGCAGAGGTAAGCGGAAGTGGATGTTGAAGGAGTGTTTCATGCTGACGTAGGCATCGCAGGCGAGGTCTAGCTTTGTGGATTCAGGCTGCATATTGCATACAGATTGTGTGCTTGTGTGCTCGCTTCTTGTTGCTGATATCTATAGAATTGGTGGGGAAATTGCGATAGATTTCAACCGGTTATACGGTTGGGGAATAAGTACTAATACCTATCCGTGACCATGGAAACCTTGTTTCTATTTGATAAGTGTTCAAATACTTTTTGTGACCCATGGGTTTCACACCATACCACCGACTACAATCTTCAAAAGCAATCCATGAAGTCTTTTAATTTGAAATTGAATAGATTTATTTAAAGGTAAAACAAAAAACTTTGTTAGTTGTTGAGCCTAAATCCTTATTGCCATTCCGAAAATTAATTGGCTGTTGTCAGAAATGGAAAAAAAAATGAAAGATCATAGACTATAAAATCCCATTTCATGTACAATGGGCCCCCACAATAGACCTTTTTCTAAAGGAAGTTTACGGAACATGATTTTCTAACTTTTTTGTGAAATGTAAAAAATTAGAAACTTTTTTGGGGTTATGTCTCTGTGTGCATGTGTGTATGGTAAATGGAAGTAGCTCTGGATCAAAATTATGTATTTAATACAAACCTATTTTCAGATTTCATCCTTTGCAAATTGGGGGCCTCAGTGTATGTTAACCATTATCACTCTCATACAAGGTGGGTGTTTAAGTTGATTAATTTACACAAACTGCCAGAGTTTTCGGCTTGTTCTCATTCAAAAGTCGGTACATTATGTGTGGGTGTCCATCTGCGATCCAAGATGTAATGTATCGGATTGATGCTAAAAAATATGTGACGGTTAATGCACTATTCACCTCACACTTAAGTGCACAAGGTCTTAGTGACTCTCATGGATGCATAAGGGGGAGGGTCCAGTTGCACTCAAGTGTCAGAAAATAACTTGAAACAACAAGCATAAGAAATTTTTCTCCCATGCATGAAACATTCCCGTGGCACTATTACCCCACCGACCTTATTATTCCTGAAGAAAACATTTGAAAATGTGTGACAATTTTGAAATTAGGACTGAAACATTAAATTCCTTGCTTGTGACAAAAAGTAGTTATTTTGTTTGTGCTGCTTTTCGCACATTTTGCACTAAAAAATGTTGTTTATAGTTACGTATAACCCAAATTGGTTATGTAGAACCCAAACCTTCCGTTTTAGATTTTTTTATACCCATTTTGAACTACATGTTTTACCATTCATTTCTTTATGGGAAATGAGTTCCTGATCTTTTGAGCTATTACACATTAAGCAATATACACCGCTACGAAACATTAATTGAATTTTCAATTTGGTGTTTGAATAGCATGAGTCTTCCTGCATGGGTAACCACCAAAGGTCATAGGCCCATTTTGGAAAATTATTTTTTTTCACCATGCAACTGTCTTGATGGTGCATTAGGGGAAGTGGACCCAGGCTAACTTATTGGAAATGGAATGTCAGATTTTCAGAATGGTTAAAACCCAAAGTTGTGAAACTGTGAAATTAATGCAACACAAAAAAAACCCTTAGTTAAAATGTTGTGTGTTGCGTAAAATCAAGATGTTAACAAAAAAAACAAAAGCCTGGGTTCCCTTGGACCCCCCCCTTAGGCACTTTGTGTTAAACTTTGGCTTGAAAATTTAGTATTAATTAAATTGGTCCTCCCCTTCAAATGGCAAGTAGGTAAAGATCACCAGCCCTTCCCCACAGCTCACTCCATCAACGAAGCTTAAGGTTTTGTATCATTTTCATTCAAGCAGTTTCATACAGATGAGTCAATAAAACCCTACATTCAGGAAAGATTTTTTCTTCAAAGGTTAAATGTTTATTTTTGCTTGAATGTTTTGCTTTTGTGTTTTTTTACCAGAATAATCAGGCCTATGAGAAGATTTTTATTTGGTGTCCTTTTCAGACTTTGGGTTCATAAACTATATCAATTTTGCGGGAGAGACCTAAAAATTCTGTTTGGCCGATTTTAGGCATACAATGTGGAGAGACTAACACCGACCTATAACCATAACCATTATAGTCCAAAGCAATTCACACATGGGCAAATTTCAGATGGTATCGATTTCTTCTCGACAAAAAACATAATCAGTTTGGTATAAAACGATATATTTCGTAATATAAGTTTATTAATAAGTAAAATATATTGAAAATTAACCACTGTTCAATCATAAAGAGTCTTATTGAAATTTAAACACTCCATATCAATGCCTCAGTTCAGACTAATGAAACTGCTCAGAGATTTTGTTTTCATGTCATCTCTAAGGTTTCATTTTGCACAAATAAGTAGACTGAGCGTCCATAATTGCGAGAAGGAACTAAAAGCTGAAGTTTTCTGTAAATAAATTTGGATTAAATTTCTTTAAAAAAAAACCTTCTCCCAAGTTTCGTTGTAGGTTAAAACCATGAAATCTTGCGGAACCAAAATTTGTGGGTCCCTTACCACCAGCTGTCTTGACTTCTTATTTGGGAAATTGACATTTTTTCACTCTGCATTTTCTTTTGATAATCTCTGGAATATTTATTATTTGGTGATAATCCTTCAATTAGTCTCCCAAATTCTAGTTATTTAACAATATTTGGTGTTATGTTTTTACTCAAATCACTGCTGAGACCATGTTTACCCTACGTTAACGATGCATCTATGTTTGAGAACCTCAAATCGGCCAAAAAGGATTTTTAAGTCCATCAGCAAAATATGCATACTCCTTTCCTCCAAAGTCCACATGACACCAAATAACTTTGTTGAGCCTTGCTACGTAATTCCTCTTTGTAGGGAGGCGGAAGAGGGGGGCAAACATTTGAGCAAAAGTAATTTCTTCACTATTTTTAATTATTTTTAATTCTGACTGTAAGTTTTTTTTTTACTCACACTATAATAAGATATACTGGTAGTCTAGTTTTTGCTGAGTTCATTTTTCTTTTGAAATAAAAAACAAACATTTTTTTATGATTATCATATCATTTCCCTAGTTCATCTTATACACACAGTATCCATTGAACCACTGTACTACATTAAAAAACATACTGCCTCAAATATCTATGTCAATTAAAACTTAACTGTGTTTACCTGTCCATTAAAATCCACATGGGCCTTAAAGTTGTGTGAGAGAGAGAGAACATTAAAACCTGGCAGGAGAAATACAGAAACTATATATGACTAATAAAGGGTCCCTTAGACCTGAGGACTACTTTTCAAGCAATGGCCAAGGTATTACCAACTTTTGATCAAAACAGAGACATGGCAAGCCGTATGTAGATAGCATGAGAGTGAATATAGTATGTAATGGTTGAGCAGTGCTTAAAGATATTGAGAGAGTACACTTGATAGCAATTTCTGTAGGTATAGCCCTATGATGTAATTTAAAAATTTTATCGGCCCGGATTTGTTAGTATTTGTGCCACGCGTCAATTGTTTGGCTAGTGGACTAATGGCATGTGATGGATTGTACACTATTGTTACGGGACATACGACCCATGTACCGGAAGCCACAATACGCACTCAATTGATATCAGTCCGCTTTTCATGGCAATGAAGAAGAAGGTTTTTTTTTTTCTTAAATTATTTGGAAAAATGGCTGTGCTAATTAAGAATGATGAATTATATTTATGGTAGTTAAACAGGAGGCTATTTGACCTCTAATTTCCCAAGTTCAAGCTTGTGGGATCAGAGGATTATTTGGAGCAAACATGGTATTTTCTGAATTTCTTGAGTTTGGTCACATTGGAAACACTTTGTTTTTTTATCATGCTGAATCTGCGAATGATGGATGTCTATGTTTAGTCATTTTTTAAAATCTGAAATTCATGTGTCCACTGAAAGTGCTTTTGAGTCATGATGACCCCCCAAAATTCCTAATAATTTGCCAAACCCATGCTCCACATTCCTTGGATATTGCTGAAGGACATTTTATCCAATTAAAGGGATTAGCAGCGTTTGCTAATCGAAACATCGAAAAAACATCAAAAAATCCATAGTGTTATATTTTGTTACTGGCAGGGAGATGCGAACATTAAATATGCAAGTGGTTGCTGAAATCCGTGTATTAAAGGCAATGCCAGTACCTTTTATCTGCTTCTGTAATTTCTATATGTCGTATCAAAATTCCGACTTGTGATCAAAAAAAGCCTTTCACAGTGAATATCACAGATTTTCAGGTGATATTGTGCACCATGATCGATACAGTTTTTTTGGGGGGGACCTCAAACACAAACATTATTGATCTTTGTTCATTCTGTACTGGTGTGTAAATCCCACAATTAGCTGTGTAGTGCAGATTTTGAAACGACGCCGTCGTGTATGTCTCTTTGCGGTAGACTGTATGACAAATTTCCTCCAATGCTGTTCATTTTTTTCACTATTTGTGGTTTGTTTTCGCTACATTAAAGGCAGTTATATGGAATTGTATGCACACCACTTATCCCTGATTTATCAGTAAAAACATGCATTTTCCACAATTTTTTTTTTTTTTTCGATTCTCCATCGCATTATCGCTGCTAATCCCTTTAAGAGAAGAGCTCTCAGTTTTCATTGCATTTCACTGCAGCTTCTGTGAACACAACTGAATAGCTTTGGACAAATTTCACTGATGCAAGCATACCTACATGGGTGTTTTCACAATTTATTTGGGTGGCGCAATTGTGACATAGAGTGCTCAAATTTTGAAACTTGGTTCAATCTTTATAAACAATCCTCTAATGAGCTCTCATATGTTAATTTTTGATAAACCAGTAAATTTTTCCAGATCCAAGTAAGTATATCCTAGCAGACATTTCCAAATGCGCACCCTCTGTTCCAATTCATTCAAACCGTGGTAAACGGGACAACCAAATGTAGTCTTTCTACCATACATATATCAATTAGTCACTTTCTTACAGTTTACAAAACCAAATTAATACTTCGCTTACCATTTTAAAACATTAAAGACATTTGGTTGAGATTCGTTTGGACCAAAACCATATTGGGGCGACGTGCATTTTTCACAATTGAGACCTACATTGTCGTTTTTGGCCCTTCTGGTTCCACATTTTTTTTTTAAACACCAAAACAACTTACTACTACCCAAATAAAGTAAACTCTAATTTGTGGTATAGGATGTATTCAAACCATTTTGAAAGCAATCAACTGATTTCATTAGTTACATGGCAAAAAATGAACCATAATAATAAGTTCCCCCCGTTAAAATTGGCACCAAAGTTTACGTGTCCCATTTACACGTGGAACAAACACCCATTTTAATGGAAATTGAATCTTACTGGAAATGCATACATCTTAGTTAGTCAGAGCACACATTAACTGACTTGGAAAATGCATACAGGACAGGCCCAAAATATGCACTGAAGGTTTCCTATTGAGTATGTTTTATACTGCATTGATGGAGTATATAAAATAATTATGTTTTTATCTGCTTTCCATCTCCTTTTTACTCCCAATCATAGGTATAGTGTAACAAGACTGAAGTCCATCATTTTGAGAATTAGAATGTCAAATATGTATCCTCCATGTCTAGCATGCAAGACTCCTTAAGGTATATAAGTCCATTGTTAATTTTGACCCTCAGGATTTTGAAACAAAAAAATCAAGATTTTTGATAGAATTTATTTTCTTTCAAAAAAAAAACCTTCATGATCCCCACTTTCTTCCCGGTGAAAAATATTTTGGCAATTATGAAACTTATGTGTGCATGCCGCGCATTACAACGAGTTGATTCCACGTTTCAATGTGTCACATGTCATGTTGTGTCATGTTTGAATAAAAGATGGAACTTAGTCCAATTCACAATTTAAACAAAAGGTACTTGGTTATCCCTTTAATTCGAGCGGTCAGGCCACATCATCACCATGAAGAACTGCAAGCGTAGAAAGACTCAAGACTAGCAAAGTCCTAATTTTGCCCTCGCTCCCAGCTTTGAAGTGCAATCAACCATTGCTTGGTAGCTAAAAGTGGTACTTGGTTATTGGACATTTACAATGTACATTGCAGTTCAACTTAGAGAAGGAAACAATTTTCTTACACTTAAGTCCGTAAGGGTTTTCACTAGCGTCACGTTGGTGCTATGGGGGGGGGGGTGGTTTAACCCATGCACCCCCCCCCCCAGGTACCACTTTCCTCGATGAATTTTTCAAATGAAACTCATACCACTTTTGGAGGGGGCAATAAGACCAGGCCACACGTGCCATTAAATGAGTTCCGGTTTTATCGCCTGGACTTAGGGGCAAATCATTGTTTTTCGAAATGCGTCAAAATCCCGCTCAAAAGTCACATGAAGTTTTCGCGACCCCCCTGCTCCCACAGCATACACTTTGCAATCATTTGATGTTAGATCTGCTCTAGAAGGACCATTTACATTTATTTAACCACAACCTTACCATTTTGTGTACATTCTGTTATTTTTGTTGTGGGGTTCCATTCGTATTTGACCAAGGTTTTTACAGCAATGGTGCGCAGTCGCTCGGTGATGGAATCGCTTCTTTCAGTCACGAGCACATAAAGGGTTAATTATTTTTTCTATTATTATTTAATTTTGTTTCATGCTATGACATACATACGCATAACAATATTTTTGGCAACAGGTTTTCTAATCTTTATTTTTAAAATCATCCCACTTCCGTTGGTGCCTAGGGGGGTTCCTAGGGACTCCCTAATATAACCATTAACGGGCTAGGAAATTTCGTAAGTTTTTTTATGGAAAGAGCGCATCATAAGTTACACAATACAAAAAATAGAGTTTTCGAAATATTTTTAATTTTTTAGTTTTTTTTAAAAACAATTCTTGGGTACTATGGACCCCCCCTTTAGGCACTTAAGTGTTAAGCAGGCTAGAAAAAAGCCTCATGTCGTCCAAAATATGAACTTCATTAATCAACAATGGCGGATCCAGGAATTTGAAAACGTCAAAATTACCGTGGGGCTAAAGGCTGTAACTGTCCAAAATAGCCAAAATGGGCTTATTTTGGCAAGATTTGGCAAGATTACCGGAGGCCCCGCGCCCCCTCCATGGATCCGCGCCTGATCAAGTGATATAGCTTTAAATATTCCTATACACAGATTTATTAGCTTTAATATTCTATACAAAGATTTGCATTAGCTGAATTTCATATTGCAAAAAGAATCCTGCTCTATAATTAGGGGTCTACATGGGTCGCCAAAATAACTATGGCTGTCGTGGTGTATAAGATTTATGATGCATTCACTGGATAAGAAACTCAAGTGTCCAAATGTCACAAGATAAGAACAACTGTCACAACGTCACAAGTGTCACAAATAAATGGCTGTGTCCAAGTGTCACATTTTGACCAATGAGACCCCTATAAAGATTGTAGCCTTTTTTCAAAACAAGTTAAAATATTTAATTGTATAGCCTGATTTTTTCAACTTTTTGTATTGCTAGAACAGGTCGCAATTCTTTGCCATTGCAATTGTTGACGACTATTCTAATGTACCCACAATGGAAAATCAAGACATAATGTTAATAACTGTTTAGAAAAAAATATCATATGCACTTTGTGAAAAAAAAAAATCATATCACCTTTTGAAAAAATCACAAGCACCTTGTGAAAAACAAAATCATATTGTGGGAAAAAGATAGAATAAAAGCCTTATCTTAATAAGTAATACCTAAGAGCAAATCTTTGTGCCAACTGATTTAATTTAATGCACGCCCGTGGTCGGAAATTATAATTGTGTAGCCCAAAACGGAACCTGTATGCACAAAGAGTTGTTAAACCTAGTCGAATTTTTGACCTGTGTGTAAGTGGATCTACTACTTGTAAAAAGGTAGACATCAAGACCATTCCCATCCAATGTGAAATGGACCTACTTTCCAGGTAGTCCCAACCCCGGGGTCCAACACATCGTAACCAGCACCTTTAAAATAAAATGCTAATTAATCTTCAACTTTAACTTCACATGTTCATGAATTTTTTAGGCTTTAAAAAAAAATAGCTTCCTTTAGCTCTAAAAACAGCTTTAACAGTTTGCATATACTATAAGGTTTTGTACCGAAGAGGGCAAAATTGTTTTCTTTTTGTTCTCTGCAACTTTATGGACTAACCTAACCACGCCTCTTCTTGTGCTTAACGTGTTGGAATTAAAATGTAATAATTTAAAAAAATTTTGAGCACCACCCATGTGCCAGAGCCCATAGTGGGTGGAGGTTGGGGTGGTGGTGGTGGGGGGGGGGTATGACAAAACAAAAATTTTTTATTTTTTTCCATTATATTTAAAACCAGGAACTAAAATAATTATATAAAAACTGAAATCCCATTTGTAATTAACATAAATTAAGACTCAAATAAATAATAAATCACTTAATCAGACCCATTACTTCTGCATTTTAATGAATTATCCTTTTCTAAATTCTAAAATACATATTTTCACTCAGATTATATCCTTAGATTAGAACAATAAAATGAAAATTTCATAACCCAAGTCAAAAAATAATCCATCCCATCAACCATGGCAAATCTGGTTCCATTAATAACAAAAATTTCATAAATTATTTTCACTGAGTTTAAATCTTTTTCCTGAAAATAACGAATATCATACCCAATGCAACCAGTTTTATGATCACCATAAATCTGGGGAAACCCCAGACCCCCCCAGAGAGAACCGGCCCATTGTTTTCCAGTGCCGAGCATCCTCCTTTTGAAAGGGGGGAATTCCCAGAGGTTGTAAACGCGGCAAACATCAAAAAAACATTTGGTGATTTGACAGGTTCCACTTCACCTCCTGTCAAGATCATTAAGCGATTAAAACGAATTTAATAACACCCAGCGTAACAAACACCAAGTAAAAATTAAATAACCTTACAATAATATATAGAAATATTTTCATATAAATTCCATAGTAGGAGTCCAAAATTTTGGAGAAGACCTAAGAAAAAACAAAAACAACTTCAATGCACGTGGTTGGAAGCCCCTTGCTTTACACAACAGGAAACCCCGGCCCTGGGGAAACTCCCACGATCTATCCTCTTGGGAAAATATCATCCACATGCTTTTTTCTGCTTTGGTTAGTTCCTCCTCCGGGCCAAATGGGACAAATCAATTTTTTAATGGAATTTTTTTTTTTTTTTTTTTTTTTTAATTTTTCTAATTTTTTTGTATTATTATTTAATACTGAAATGATCAATATTTTCTATACGAAATCGTGGATTGAAAATGCGAAAAATTCAACAATATTTACGTGGTAATTTTCAATAATGACAACCCGGCGTCCATATGGGCAACAAGCTCATTGCCGGAGCTAAAAAATCTTGCTTCTCATCTTCAGACTGCCTTTATTCAATCAAATATTAGATAAAATAATTATATAAAAAACGGGCCCAACATACCTTTTTGATAGTCCTTGTGGTCCCGATTTTCTGTAAGGACGTTTTGATTATATGACCCACAAATTCAGCTCCACCACAATTTTTGTTGCCGAATGAAGTGACCGGTCGAGTTGAAAAAAAAATTGAAGACTGTGTGAAAGATAATACTTTTTTTCCTACTTCCATACCCTATGACATCAGATGAAACTACCAACCCCCGAAAGCCATGAAAAACAGTATTTCGGGTATCCCAGTGGTTGCAAAGACTCTCTCAAACACGTCCACCGGCAGATTTATGAGCGCCGGGCGCCGCCGCCTAAGTTACCCTTTTGAAACCCACTGATCGCTACTCTACACACACTGGATAGGCTGTCGCCGCTCGAACCGTGAGGAAACCGGAAGTTTCAACGGCGGCCCTTTTGCTCTAACCAAGAACCACGATCGTGCACCGTACAAAGGAATAGGGAAACAAACGAAAATGGACAGAATTAAAGGCCGATTAATCGCGCGATGTCAAGGTTTTTGTCATTATTTGGTTTGATTTTCGGGGGGAGTATGGGCGGGTATGGTTCAAACAAAATATAAGATTCAAATGTTTTTAAAAAATAAAAATCCCTTTTAAAAATGCCCTATTTCAGTGGTTCAAGCCACCGACCACCATATTTCAACTGCAGTAACCATGGTAACTTAGTAAGTGCTTTGACTACAGTATTCACAGATATATATAGATTATTATTTAATTTCTCCTTCAAAGATCTTTTTCCGTCGTTAAAAACCATTTCCCCCCTTCCTTAGCCCGCAATTGACTGGTACGCCCCAAAGTGATGGATGTGGAGTGTTTACCCCTTTTGAGGTTGGGAGAAGTAGCAACACGCCTAGTAGGGCGCGGGAATACCACAGAAACCTTAAATTTTGTGTACCATGGGATAGCTATCCTCCTACTCTTTGTTTCATTGAAAGCCCAAAATGAGTACCAATATGCCCTGCATTAGGCCTACTTCAACAGTGACGTACTATCACCAAAAACATGAAAAAAGTTAGGAATATCTTAATTTCCATGCGGTTTGGGCTTTCAATGAATGGGAAATTACCTGGGTTTTTTTTTTACACAGAGCGTTTTAGTGGTGTTTTTTTTGAGTAAAATTGAAATATTCAATTTTCCACCCTATATCTGTATTTTCACTCTTTCCTTACTTAGACATCGATTGGGATGTTGGATACTTATTTTGATACCATGGAAGAGAAAACGCAAAGCTTTTTCTTGTGGTACCAATTATATAGGACCGGATGGTTTGATAAAAGGAAAAAATCAAGGGGGTGGTTTGTCCCCCCCCCCTCCCCCCACCCCGCCCAGAGAAATTGTTTGTGTTTACAAAAAAATGGCTGGAATGATTTATCTCTTATTTTTACAGGCTTTACGAGATTTTGGGGGGGCATGCAACGTTCTATTTTAAAAAAAATATTAAGATATTTTGGAAATAAAATTCCCTGGGGGGGTTCTTGAATTTTGTCGGGGACCAATGCTCGTTCCAAAAAAAAAAGCTGACAATAGCTGCCAAATGTGTGCGGGAAATCCTCTAGGGGTATAAAATTCACATACTGAAGTTTTCTAAGGGGTATCAAATTCCAGGTTGTTGATTGTGACTGGTTCAATAATAAAAAGAGGAAACTGTAACCTAAACAATATCCGCAAAATAACCCAGAGTTTGTGTTAATTTTCTTGGTCAATATATAGCAAACGTGTAAAATTTTGGATATTGGGCTATTTTAAAGTATTTTTAGGTTAGTAGTCACGTATTGAGAACAGGCCCGCAAGGGGTATAATTTTCACTTAACTTTTTACTGCAAATTGGGTCCCTTCTTATAAAAAAAAAAAACCTGAAAAACTGTCATATTTAAAAATTAAACCAAAAACTTGCTCCGTTAGACTCCCGTTAGGGGTTTTATAATTTTTCCCTGCAATTGGATCTGGGTTAGCCTTAGGGGTCCCCATTTCAGAAACGTACTGGAATGAACCATTGGCACCCAACAAACCCCCCCCCCACCCCCTCGCCCCTCGGAGAAAATCTCGTTTGAAGAAAGATACTGCACTGCAGTCACTATGGGGTCAGTAGAGTGCAACAAAATCATTTTTAAACAATCAACTTGGAACTAAAATGTGGAAGGAACTGAAATTTGGTCCTTGACCTTGGGATTTATAAAGCAGTCCTAGTGGACCCCTGTTGTGATAATGTAAAAATCACAAGCCATCCTTTAATTGTGATCCATTTTTCCCTACATTTAAGCCAGCGAAAAGACTCATGAATTAAATACATTTATAGTGAACTACGGTAAATTACGCTCCATAACGAAGTATTCCCTGGAGTCATAGCATTTTAGAGCACAGCACTGTTGGCAATTGGCCAAGTGCATACAGTATTATGTACAGTGTATAAGGCTACGACCGGTCCCGCAAAATTTGCCCTAGAATACATTTGTGTTACTTCTATCTCACAGTTAATTTTCAGGCAAACGGCCACAAATACTCCATGCCAATTCATAACGTTGAATATTTTTTTATTGTTTCAGATATTGCCAGAAATTTACTTTTAAACGGCATACGTGTTACTCATCCCATAGAAACCCGTGCAACCGAGTGAAAGTTTTGGGTAGAGCAAAAGGAAGGGGGACGCTGGGCAACTTCCGGTTCTTCACCGGCCCGCTATTCACTCGCGTGGAGACGCCTATCCAGTGGTTAGAGATCAGTGTTTTAAACATCCCTTCGTGATAATTTTGGCATGAGATTTTAATCACAATTCCTCCAATGCGACTGTGGTTAATCTCACAAAAGTAATATTTTGAAAGTGCCAAGATTCAATAATGTACCCAAAAATCTACAATTGGACAACAAATATATTCACCACCTCATGAACGTAATCGGGACAATCGCAGATTGGTTGTCTAATGCTTTTATTTTTGGGGTCCCTTGCATACAATTGTTCCGATGTAGTTCACTGACTCCAGTCTACTGTAGAAATCACCTCTTTAAAATGCCATATTTCCGGTGTTTCACTCACAGACACAATAATTCAATTCAGTAACAATGGTAACTGAGTAAGTGCTTTGACTACTAGTATTCACAGATATATACTAGATATATTAATTCTCCTTCAAGATATTTTCCGCTTTACAATTTCCCCCCCTTCTGAGCCCGGCATTGACTTGGTACCCTCCCAAAGTGATGGATGGGGAGGGGTACCCCTTTGGGGTTGGGGAGAAGTAGCAACACGCCTAGTATGGCGCGGGAATCCCACAGAAACTTAATTTGGTACCAATGGATATATTGCTATCATCCTACTCTTTTCATTGAACGCAAAATGGAAGTACCAATATGCTCAGCATTAGGACTACTTCAAAGTGACGTAATATCACCAAAAACATTAAAAGTTGGTTATCCTAATTTTCCATGCGGTTGTGGGGGCTTTACATGATGGGAAATTATGGGTTTTTTTACACCGAGCGTTTATTGTGTTTTTTGAGTAAAATTGAAAATATCAATTTTCCACCCCCTATATCATGTATTGTCACTCTTTCCTTAACTTATGAACATCGTATGTGAATGTTGGTACTTATGTTGATACCAATGGAAGAGAAAACGCAAAGCTTGTCTTGTGGTACCCAAATGTTTATAGGAACGGATGTGTAAAAGGACAATCCATAGGGTGTGTTACCCCCCCCCCCCCCCCCCCCCCGCCCCGAGAATTGTTTTACAAAAAATGGCTGGAATGACCTTTTAATCTCTTTTAAGCTTAAGAGAATTGGGGCATGCACGTTCTATTAAAAAAAAATATTAAGATATTTTGGAATAAAATTCTGGGGGGGGTTCTTGCATTTTGGTCGGAGGAACCATTCTCTTTCCAAAAAGCGACAATAGCTGCAATTGTGGGACAACCTCTAAGGGTATAAAATTCACAATAATGAAGTTCTATGGGGTAAATCAATTCAGTTGTGGCTTGTGACTGGTTTCAAATATAAAAATAGGAAAATGTAACCTAAACATATCAAGCAAAATGAACCCAGAGTGTGTAATTTTTTCTTGCATATCTAGCAAAAGTGTAATTTTTTTGTAATTGTGCTATTTGAAAAGGTTTTTAGAGTCACGTATTGAGAACAGGTCCCGCAAGGGGATAATTTTACGCAATTGGGTCCTCTTATAAAAAAAAAAAAAAACCTGAAACTATTATAATTTAATAACCAAAAACTTGCTGCTCCGTTAGACTCGCTCCGTTATGGGGTTTATGTTCCGCAAATTGATCTTGTTAGCCTTTAAAGGGGTCAATTTCAGACTACTAACTACTGGAATGACCATGGCCACCCACAACCCCCCAACCCCCTCGCCCTCGGTAGAAAATCTCGCTTTGGAAGAAATATAATACACTGCAGTCTATGGGGTCCGTATAGTGGCACGAAATCATTGTTTAAATCAACTTGGAAATTAAAATTGGAAGGAACTGAAACTTTGGTCCTTGACCTTGGATTATAAGCTAGTCTAGTGAACTGTTTTGTGATAAATGGTAAAAAAACCATCCGTCCCTTTATGTGATCCATTTCTACATGTACTCCAGCGAAAATGACTCATTAATTAAATACTTAATTTATAGTGGAACTACAGGTACATTAGCGCTCCATACTATTTCCCATGGAGTCATAGCATTGTTTAGAGCACAGCACTGTGGCAATGCAAATGCAATGCATAACATTTTATGTACAGTGTAACTATGCTACGACCGGTCGCAAAATTGCCTAAATACATTGTTTACCTTCTAACTCACAGTTAATTTCAGGCAAAACGGGCCACTACTCCATGCAATTGCAAACGCTTGATATTTTTTTCAGCTATTGATCAGGAAAGTACTTTATAAAGGCATACGTGTGACTCATCCATATCCCATAGAAACCCGTGCAAACCGATTGAATGTTTTGTAGAGCAAATGGGACGCTGTGCAACTTCCGGTTCTTCACACCGGCTCGCTATTCACGCGCGTGGAGACAGCCTATCCATTGTGTAGATATCTATTGTTTGAAACATCCCTTCGTGATAATTTGATGAGATTTTTATCACAAATACACCCCTGAGTTTTTATGTTACTTTTATGTAAATAACAACTGATTTCCCCTTTCTATTCATTACTTTAAAAAATTACACAGAACCATGTGAAAAAGGAATCCCTACGTAAATGTTTGGGACACGAAAATTTACGTTGTGACACTAACATTATCATTGATTGCACAAGACTTTGACGTTGCAAAATAAGCAGGACTCTCGCAGGGATTGATGTTTATTCGGTTTTTCACATAATGACCCAATTAATTAAATTCCAATTTTATATGAATATTTACAGAGCTTTAAACAAATGACATTATCTATGCACAAAAAAAGCCTTAAAAAAAACTGGGACACAACAGAATTATGTGGGCACCCCCCGACAAAAAAATCATGAGATTTATATTATTTTTTGTTGTTGGTGGGTACCTTAATATGTATTTAATAAATATATAAGTATAAACAAATTGGGTATTTGGTTGTATGTTCAGAGGGGGGGGAAAACATGCCATACAAACTGAATTAATTTACCCATGAATTAGTGGCTGGCCCCCAAATAAATGGAAACACCCATTATACATACTTACATACATGCAAATATTTATATTGCGCATTATCATGGAATTTCAAAGCGCGCCAATTCCAAATGGCCTACACTACAAATATGATACAAACAAAACTAAACACCCCCCCCATGATAACTGAATAATATGGCAATACAATGTTATTCAGAAGGAAAGAATGGGATTTGAGGAGCAAGTAGTGAAAGTCCTTACAAAACTCTTATCTTCAGGATATATCACCAAGGATGGGGCGTATTCTACTTGAATTCATCACTGCTCATTATAATAATACTAGGTGTATTTGTCCCAAATCATGCACTGTACAGTCAGCGGCCAAAGCACGGGGTGGTTAACCGCTTCGTTTGTTTGCTACGAGACAGCGTGCCACCTGAACCCACCGCGTTTAGATTTTCGAAAGCTCATTTCCCTCTAGCCAATTGGGCGTTTCCTGCACAATTGTCACCAATCTTGGTTCAAAGGAAAGGAACAACTTATTTTCTTGAAAAATTCTACTCTTTATAAAAAATAAGACTTTTCACTCATTTCTTCAAAAAAAATCGTTAGTAATGTGCGTAAAATCCATATTTAAACATTTCTCGTCATTGTACCAGGAAAATGCCGGTCACCATGGACGTAAATAACAATATTATTTTTCTAAAAAAATATAGTCTAGTGGTAGAAGTGGTGTTCGTGCCCCCCCCTGAAATTAAACTTCAAATCAATGTCACTAATCAGAAAAATGCGTAGAAAACGATTAGATATGTTAAAAAAATCAACAAAAAGTGTCCCACGTGCCATTTTTTAGGCAAATTTATGCAAATTAGTATCGCCATTACAGAAAAATCCAATTTCGATATATCTCAGCCAATATGTGATTAAATGACAAATGAGGTGGACCGGAAACCTATGTTTCGAGGGTCAAAGATCAGATGGAACATTTGAAAATTACCAGACGTCCCCATGATGACATAATTATGCAAATTAGGGTTGCCATTAGCTAAAAAAATACAATTTTCGATATATCTCAACCAAATACTTTTGATAAATGAACAAATAAGGTGACAGGACCTATGTTTTGAGGGGTCAAAGATTCAAGATGGAAACCATTTTGAAAAGTTCAGATGTCCCCATGATGAAATACTAGTGCAAATTAGGTCGCCATAGCCCAAAATCAATATTGTAATTATCGTGTGCCAATATTCCACATACCTGCCACACATAAGATGACGAGACCTATGTTCTTAGGTCGAGAAATTGAAAAAGGCCACCTCATAAATTATGTTATTGGTAGTAATAGGTTCACCGGCAATACTAAAGACTATGCAAATTAGGGGCTTCAATGTCGATAGTCTTGTTTTGTGGGAGGTAATTATAAGAAATGTTGCTGCCAAGTAAATTTAGACTTCTATACCATAATTACTTGTAACATTCTCTTAAATCAAGGTATGGATGATACAAGACTCATGCCAGAGACTAAGATACTGTGCTGTATCATGCCGAAAAGCAAAGCGAAGAACAGAACTCTACAGTTCTCCAATGACTCTCGCCAACATGCAAGTGTGATGATATCCATTGTATAATGGTAGTTTTAAACCCTCAGTATATTTAAAGGAAGTATAGGAGAAAAAAATTACTCGGCCAAAGACGTTTCTAAAATCAATCCAAAAACAATAGATTTATCAACATTTAGACTTAAAAAATCTGTAAAATACTTTTAAAAAGCATTAAGCATCAATAATATATAGTTTACACCCTCAGTCAATTTAAAGGAAACTGCAGGATAAGATTGGAGCAGCTTCATATAGAGTGACAACTCCGGCAATCATATAAGTCCCCATATCGAATGCTATCAGTCTACCTGACAGATATCTACCTGTGATCAGCAAAAAAAAAAAAACTGATGATCTTGAACGGGTTGGATATCGGTCATCTGTTGGGAGATGATACACCACCGGAAGTATCGACCTTCACAGAGGCATCGCCCCTCGTAGATTGTCTTCCGGTGGTGGACCCATTTCCCACAGAATTTGTTCAGTGACAAAGTAGAGATTAAAGGCGTTACCCACGAGGCCCCCTCAAGTCTTACTCCACTTGGAAGAGCCAACGGGAGTCCGACACGGGCCAGAAAATGGGTCTGGTTCAACTTTATCGAGTGTGTCAAGATTGCGCTTCCTTCGTTAATATTCAAGCGCTTCATGAGTCCAATAGGACTTCCTTGGACCTCTAACCCCACAGGGGGGTCGATGGTAATAGATTGTAAAGATGACTTAGAGATATTGCGCAAAGTTAAACATATACGGGCAAGACCTGTACGTGCAGTGCCAGAGGGACAATGGAAATCAGTCTAGATATTAGTTTCCAAAACAAGCATCTCACCATGATTGGCCACTCTGACAGTTATGATTTGTTTGGAGTTAAAAAACACCCTGGTCAAGACCTGGTCAAAGAAAGAATCCACTTAGGCTCAAACATAGACCTCAATTATGTCGAAGACAATTCATCTATTCCACTTGAAAAGGAAACTTGAAAAATCTATTACTAATGTCCATGGCAGGCAAACATTGTCAACTGTGAGGCAGGGATCAGATACAGGAAGGCAAACGGGCAGTCGAAAGCCATAAGACAATCATTCTGCCGGGTGGAGATAAGTTGCAGGGTCAGCTTATAGCTTGAAAGTCAACACCAGAAATTCCCCCCCACCATTTCACTCCACGCCATTGGCCCAAGTTTCCTGAGTGCCTCATCAGGAACACCATTTTTTGAGACGAGACTGCACTGATCTTATATATACCATATGCCCCCAAGAATATTTTGTAGTGGCTTTCGCCACCCCCCCCACCCCCTTTTATCAGGTTTATTGCAGCAGGGCAAGATGCCCGTGCCTGGATTAGGACCTTATCTCTGCAACTGGCGACCTCCCCACCCAGGCAATAAGAACTCGAGGGGCCTAGGACTCATTGAAAGCATGCAAAATATCGCACACATGGAAACATTGTCAAGTTTCCAGGAGTGTGCTTCAGAAACAGTTCATTCCCAAAATGCAACGGCATACTTTTTGTGGTGATTTACCTTTGTAAAGGAGATATGGTATTTCATTGGGTCCTTCTGAAGGCGTTTCAGCAGGTTCCTCAGCAGCGATGTTTTCGTTTCATATCACACAAAAATAAGTTACAAGGAGCACACCACACACACACAGACACACACACACACACACAAAAGCAAAAGGGTAACAACAAATAACAGCAGATCTCACTCTGTTTGAAGATATGAGATCCAATGTCCTACAAGACTATATAACAAATGCTTTCTGGTGGCGGATGGCATACGAAAATTAGTCGTCTATTTGCTGATTCTATGCTACAATATGGATAGCACATGACGGATGCGTCGCAGACGCAAGCCTCATTTTCTTCAAATTTTCCGGATGGTTTTTTTGGCGTGAACAACATGTCACGTCTAGGTATGGGAATATTGGCCAAGATAAACCCAAATATGGATTTTTAGTTAATGGGACCCTAAATTGCATTTTAGTCGCAATGGAAAGAACTTGTAGGTATATATTCAAAATGGTTCCCCTGTTCTTGACCCTCAAAAATATAGCGTCCAGACCTCTTAATTGTTCATTTATCAACAGTATTGGTTGAGATATACGAAACATTGGATTTTTTAGCTAATGGCGACCCAAATTTGATATTACGTCATCATGGGGGACATCTGGTTAATTTTCAAAATGGTTCCATCGTGATCTTGACCCTAAAACATTAGGACCCGGTAACCTCATTTGTCATTTATCACAGTAGTATTGGCTGCGGATATTATAGCGAAAGTTGTATTTTTAGCTAATGGACGACCCTAATTTGCATATTACGTCATCATGGGAAATCTGGTAATTTCAAAATGGTTCATCTGATCTTTGACCTCAAAAACATAGGTCCAGTCACATTATTTGTTTCATTTATCAAATATGTTGAGATATATATGAAATGGATTTTTTAGCTATGGGCAGGAACCCTAATTTGGCCATATCTACGTATATGGGGACATCTGGTAACTTTTAAAAAATGGTTCATCTTGATCTTTGACCATCGAAAAATAGGTCCAGTCACCTCATTGTTCATTTATCAACAGTAGGGAGATATATCGAAAATTGTTAATTTTTCTGTAATGGCGATTAATTTGCATAATTTGCATAAAATTGACACGTGGGACACTTTTTGATTTTTTTAACCTAGGCTATCGTTTTCTTACGCATTTTTTCTGATATGGTGACATTGATTAGAAGTTTCTTTCAGGGGGGTGCACGAAAACACCCCTTCTACCCAACTAGACTAAATAGGTTATATTTGATATTTGGGGAAAAAAGGAGTCCAAGAATACGATTTTTTGATACCCATCCTACTCAGATACACCGAACAACGGTTGTTTTGCTCTGTACACTGTATAAGTTTTGACCTTGCCAGACACGCCACACTGATTGGCTGAATCTTGGACCTTCGTCGGCCAACGTATCAACAAGCTCTTGTGTTTTAAAAAGGGAAAGCGTACCACCACTCAAAACCGCTTTGTGAACCATAAGTTATTTTTAAGGTCGATTTTCTGCTTCCAACTTTTGAACTGAACTTCGCCAGGCAGAGATTAAGCTGGTTTATCCTTCACCCTGAAGGGAAAGGAAATTATATCGGCCAAGTCTCAGGGATGTAAATTTACAGGAAATGGATTACTCAAAATTCCACACTTATATTTTCAGCCCCTTTGCTCAATTTACACACTTTTTCAAGCATTCATCACTCTTTCAGGGATTGTTAGTTGAACTCATTTACATCCCTGAGTACTATTTTTTGTTTGGTCAGTTTTGCGAATCCCCAAAAGAAAGATACTGATTTTTTTTTTTTTTTTGCTCTGCATGTGGTTGTTGAGAATAACACTAAAATTCAAGAAGAAGTTCCATTACTACGACATAAAAATGAGGCAATTGTTTTTCACTCCAAATAATTCTTACATTTAAGCATTAAAATGCATTGGCATCTACCTATTTTTAAAGGGGCACTTTATGTGATCCCAGCACCTTCATTTTAGTTTGATTCACGAGACATCCTCAAGAGATTTCCAAAATCGCAGTCGATTCCGATGGTTTTGCGTGTGGATGTTATGAGCAGGTTTTGTATAATGGTGGCCCATAGGCCATGTTGGTGTTAATTTGTCAGTTTAGCATTCAACAAGTTAAAAAAATCAACTATTTCAGTAGAAATCTATCAACAAATTCTGTTTCGCAAATATCACCTCCTATATAGGACCTGATTATTTTGCGAAACAGATTGTGAGTAGATTTCCACTGAACTATTTGATGTTTGAAGCTGTTTTGACTTGTGCAATGCTTCTCTTCGTCAAATCCCCTTCATTAAATTATGCTTGCATAAGGGTACAGTTGATGTAATCATTTGTACTTTCACTAAGTTTTTGAGGTCAACATGACATAGTTGCCACATAATATTTGCAATTATCTTCCAGTTTTAAAAAAGTTTTCCAAAATGACCCCTCTTCCCACCTTAAAAATCTATCTGTTTCGTTTTGTTGCACAATTTCATAAGGCGCATAAATCATAAAAACACTCAAATATCCACAAGTGGATCGATTCATCTCATTGCAGTTTTCTTTATTTTGTCTCAACTTCGTTACAGAGAAAAAACAAGATAAAAATCAATTGACACCTGGTAACAAAACAAAGTATGAATATCAAAAAATATTTGGAACTCCACTACACTGGCAAATTATGTAAGATGATAGTTGACAGCCAATTGTTTAAATGTGGGGGTTGTTATCCCTGAAAACACTGGCACCATATTTAGGGTTGAATTTAATGATGACCCATGCATGTGTTGCAATACATGGTTATTCAATCATTAACATTGACACATGACAGAAAAAACAAACCAATGGGCGTGAGCCTTTTGTTTTTTTTTTTTTTTTTGGGGGTTTTCACAAAATTATTAATAGTCCCTTTAATCGTGACTCTGCTTTGGTTAAGGGTTCCTTAAAATGCGACTTACTATTATTGAAAACAATATAATGGGACCAATATCATTACATAACATGGATGGACTTGTACATGCATTAATTTGAAATGCATTGACAGAGCCTTAAGGGAATGTGCATCACGAATAACTTACACAATATACGCTTATAAAAACAATTATTGAAACATATGGAGTGGTTGTCATGGGGAAACGGAAGTAGACTAACCATAAAACGAATTAAAAAGCCTTTTGTCCGACCATGAGCTATTTGAATTCGCGCTACTGTATATGGGATATTTGTGTTTAGCGATACGGACGGCACCAGTAGCGTCATGCTTTCATATGTGTATTCTATGGCAGTATGACCTAAAGTGCCAGTCGTTATGCATAACACGTTATTGAACTAGCGCACGATTGTTAAATAGCACATGGTCAGACTATATGGTTTTAATTCTTGTTAGGGTTGATTATCCATTTGTTTATGAAACCCACTCGATATGTGGTCAATAATTATTTTTAGTGTCTATATCGTTTAATATCTATCGTTGTACGGCGTTCTCCTTTCAGGATGGAGAGTTTTGGAGTTGAATGATTGCACCAATATTTAACACACTGTGGTCTTATGAAGCTAATTTGTTATCCCCGAAAGCTCTGGCACAATTCATGTAGTTCATTGAAGGGTCAAAAATTGTATTTGTATGAAAATTGAACTGTCAAAATTTGTACAGTTGTTTGTTAAACGAGGCTTACTATTTTATGGGGTAAACTTCAATTGGTAAATGATGAAAACACTTTAATGTTGTAAATGATTCAATGGCCCTTTATTTTGTAAATGATTCAGTAAGCCTTTAATTTGTAAACAATGCATGCCCTTTTAATTGAAAATGAGGAATGACCCTTTGATTCGTTAAATGATTGAATGACCCTGTAATTCGTAAATGATGGAATGATCCGTTAATTCGTAAATGAAGACCACTTAATGGCAGAGGAATAACCCTTAATTGGAAAGTAAGGAATGCCCCTTTAATGTAAAGAAGGAATTGACCTTAATGGTAAATGAATGGAGCCCTTTAATTGGTAAAGGAATGACCTTATTGGTAAATGAATGACCCTTTAATTGGTTAAATGACCGTTAATTTGTAAACAAAGTAGTAACAACCCTTTAATTGTAAAATGACATGAAGGACCCTTTAATTGGTAAAATGAAAAGAATAACCATTTCAGGCAGATTTCGTTTTTTTTAGAAGAGGGAGAGAATCGGTCTCGATTCTCAAAAAGAATTTTGCGGGAATCATCTTATTCACTACTGTGTTAAATTCCAAAGGTACGAGAATCAACACAATGATTCCCGCCAAATCACATACAAGCATCTTAATTGGTAAAATACGAAGGTTAAAATGAAGGAAGACCCTTTAATTGCGTAACTGAAAAGACCCTTTATTATTGGTAAATGAAGAATGACCATTTTAAATTTGTAAACAAGGAATTGACCCTATAATTAATAATGAATGAATGATCCTTTAATTGGTAAACTAACCCTTTCGTAATTTAATGGAAAGTTGTTGGGGGCGGGGGTGGGGGTGGGGAAAATACTAAATTTTAAAAAACAAAAACCCAACACCCCCACCCACCCCGGTTACGCCACTGCAAATCAGTATTCTGCACCAAACAATACCACATCTTTCAAAAAATGTAGTTTTATTCTCTTTGGACATGGCAAAGGGCGTCGAAAAGTCCTAGGGGCAATGGCATGATAGTACAATATTCTTTCAAAAAATTACAATTGGCAGTAGTGTTTTTCTTACAGTTCCACATGAAAATAAAAAATGGGCATGCTATGCTTACATTTAAAATTGTACTCTTTGTCTTGCATGCATATGCATATCCGGGGGACACTGGCTAATCATGAAGCTTGAGCGGACATCAACGAAATTGGGACATTTTAGAACAAAGAAAAAAATAATTGCAACATCAAATGTTTGAAATCGCCACGCGCTGATTTTGGTATGGATCGAAAGATCGTCTAACACACTTCAGACAAAACCATAATTTCAAACCGATTTACAGATAAGTGAGTCAAGAATACGACGATTTAGAGCACTTTTTACGAGACAGTGAAAATGACGCCCTTAACAAACTCATCACCCCCCCCCCCCCCCCCCCCCCCCCCCCCCCCCCCCCCCCCCCCCCCCTTGGATTGAGTCTGAAATGTCGGAAAACACAGCATATTTGGTTATTAAAATACCGGAGAAATAAAATCTCTTTCAACTTACCCGGCCATCTTTGACTCATTCTGACGTACGAACCCACAATTCCTCTTTTTATGTCGTAGTTAAAGGGTGACATCACGATATCATCCTCCTGCATTGGGCTGACTATATATTTTCGGGCAAAACAACACGCGCGATTTTGTAATGAGCTCTCAAGGTTCTTGGCGCTGAATGGTAGGCCAAATTTGCTAGAGAATTTACAACTTAATATTACTTGACAGAAACAAATGCAAAAACTTGGAGGCCAGTAGACTTAAAACAGCGCCATCATATGCAAAACATTCAAACACCCTATACGAAAACACACCGAATGGGAACATGTCCAAGCTTTCATGGTTCCTTTGCCGATTTCAAGGGAACCGGAGAAAGTAGTGTTCAGGCTTTAATCAGTATCTGTTATACAAAATAAACCCCAAAGTGAGTTCCCAAATTAAATCCAGAAAGTGGTCCCACTGAGATTAGAACCGAGGACCCTTTGCTCTAGAGGTAAGCTTGCTAGCCGCTAGACCATGCCACTTTCCCTAAAGCTAAATGTGCATTGATCAAATATCCCTCACTGCTGGGTAATTTGGCTAGTTAACTATACCTATGAATGGTAAAGCTCAAACTTCTCTATGTGTCACATCAGAAGGAATTTTGTAATTAGAATTTTTAATATCGTATCCCGATTAAAATTCAACGGCCGCTGAAAACGTCATTCCAATGTGAAAAAGCCAGGAAATAGCGCTACATGTATGTGTTAAGGCTGATCCATTAGCGATTCTGTTGGTTCACGCAAGTCAAGTTAACATCATTTTTGTGAGATTGTGCTATTTTGTAATGCACAGACAGATGTATCACGTTTCAAGTGCTGTCATTGAATTAAGATCGGGGATATCTGAATCTAATTACAAAATCCCTTCTTTTGTGATGCATGCATCCACACTTCTGAGCATTACCATTCAAAGGTATAGATTACTAGACAATTACCAACACAACTGTGCATAATTCTAAAAAAATTGTGCTATTCAAAAATGTGCTATTAATGCTTTAATTTCTCCCAAAAGCCTGAATAATTGTGATTAGCATGTAGACGGATAGTGGGTTCGTCTCATTAAAAAAGGCTATCGATACCTTTAAGGTTTCACACCACTAATTAAACTGCTATACTATGTATAAACGTACCATCAAGAAACTCATTTCTTCACTATCATGTGACTGGTACAATAAATGTCAAGTTTTCTCAGAAGATATTGATATTGTCTTCTGCAAAGCATGACCTGTTCCCTGGTGAGAAATTGCCACATGACGAAAACATTGCCCAGCATGAACTGTTGTTTGAAGCATGGGCCATTTTATATGTACGCAGCCTGAAAATCTGTACTTCCCATTTACATATGCTCCTTTAAGCAGAGCCCTGAAAAAGATATCTAGTTGGAAACTGGGGGAGGGGCCGGGGTCAACTTAGAGTTATGGTCCACTAGCAGTAATTTTAGCAGTACCATGCTTTAGGGTTTGGGGTAAATTAGATGTGTGAAATCGTAAGAATCTTTCAAAGACACCACAAAGACATTACAATCTCTTCATCCATATTGTGTTGACCCTGTATGTGGTCACATGATTAGAAAGAATCCAATACAACGCTGAATAAAGAGGTGGTGATGACCTCACCAGCTGTTTTTACACAACCCAAAACCCTGAAAAGATATCCATAGCTATATTTACTTAAACTGTTCTTTGTACCACTTGGAAGCCTGATATAAATGTGTCATATTGAACGGGCAGTCCAATATTTTTATTGTAGTACTCAATATATTGGACTGCCCATTCAATATGACACAATAATTAGATAGGCAAAACAACAAATCCTATCTTTTGTTTCTAAAAGTTATTCAGAAGACTAGTCTGAAATTTATTTTCAAGGAAAGAAATCCAGGTTTAGAAGCAGGGGGAACTGAGTAAACTTAGGTTGTCTTAATGATCAAAAACTAAGTATGCCACGTGTGACAGATATCTTTGATGTAGTTTCTATTGATGGTGTTGGATTCATTCTTTCAAATTACTAAGCTGTCACAAACTAATGTCTTTTTATTAAAACAATAGTGATAATTAGAAAGTAAGTAATAGGATTTGGAGAATAATTAGTTTATAAATTGAAAATTATTTTGGCAGATGAGAAAAGCACTTGCTTTAATGCATTTAAATGTGCACCTGTTGCCAATACCAAACAAAATAGTATTCAATTCAGAATAATTCATTAACGTGATAAAAGTGATCAATAACATGTAGCGGAGCGGCCGAGCCTTGAAAAGTGCTCTAGTTTTCGAGTTACCCCTCCCCACCGTACAACAAAACACAACCACTTTTATTTGAAGGATAAATATATAAGATTTAAGAAAATTATGGTTGTGGTTGAAATATTTGGTGGCAGGGATGATTTCTATGCCGCAAAATGAAATTTGGGCTGCAAGTTAAGAGAAATTATTATTTTTTTATGTTTTTAAGGTAAAAATATTACAATCTTATTTTTATGGTATCCTTTTTGTTATTGATATAGGTTTTATACATTGCATAAAGGGTTCAGGTAATACTCGTTGTGGTGACATGTGATAAAAAGGATGCTTTTTTAGGAAAAAAAGGTGATTTTGGGGCTAAAATTCTAGACCCTTTATATAATGTATAAAATAGAAATCTATAATATAAATGTCAGCGATTGATAGTATTGCATGATGATTAAAATTTGTTTTGCTAAGAAATTAATAAATCTTGATATTCTTAAGTTTTTAGCTCAAAAACGTGATTTTTTGACCCAAAAAACACCCCTGCCACCAAAATTTTTGACCACAACCATCATTTTTTAAAATTATTTATTACTATCTTTCGAATAGAAGTGGTTGCGTTTTGTTGTACCGAGGGGAGGGGTTGTCGATAATTTTGCAGTCCAAACCGCTCCACTAATGTGGCAACCACATAATATGATTTAACTCTATACAACCAAAATTCTTTTGTATGAAGCACTGCTTGTATATGTTGGTTACAATGGCTAAATGTGGATTGCAACAATGCTTCAATCTGTGCTTTGATTTCTTTGTCTATGGTGTGGTTACTACTACTACTATATCATTACTGTACTAAGGTCTTGGGTAGGCAATGAGTTTATTTCAATTTGTTGGTGAATTGTTGAAACTACAACAAGGAAAATACACCTGGGTAACTTTGCAATGCTTGGCCAATGTTGCTCCACCATCTACAACCCACAAAGTTCCAGAAGCGTGCCAACATAAGCATACCATCATATTCCCTATGTGGAAAGAGTTCCATATGTACCCCTCTTTAAATTCTTTATATTTATGGCCTTATACTAGCAAATACCCTGACCCTAAGGCAAAAAATAAAAAGAAATTGTTACATATAGAACTTTGAAGGGGGGGGGGTACATATGGAACCAACTGTTTAGGATACCTTTTGGATTAAGACTATGGATCTAGACCAGGGGTGGTTTATTCTGCTTGAGGAGGGCCATGAATGACCAGTACAATCTCAAAAGTAACATTCTCAAGGGCCAAATATCACCTTCCATCATGTTGTGTTAGTTGCCCAAGTGCCAGGGGCTGTCCATTGAAACTCCCTATCTAATCTGCCATTCTAGCACTGATTCATTAAATGTGCAATGAGAGATTTCATATATCAGGTGTCCCTAAAAAAATTGTAAGTACTGATTTTTGCCCTAATGTAAAGCTCTCCATCAAAAATCTCTATCTGAAAGGATTAAGCTGAGAAATGTTTCTTTAGTTAAAAATTGTGAAATTTCTAATTTTGTATAGGAGCAAATACGAAACTTAACACAAGAAAACGCATGCCGTATGCATGTTTCCCATGGAATGCACCCTGTTTGAGCGGTCTGTGACCTTTGTGGTTTTAATATCAATGAGTACGAGTTTGATATTCATGTAATATACACATTAACGTTATGGAAAACTTAGAAGTTAGCCTACAAATTACCTAGATGTCTTTAACCTCTTATTAACGTCCCTATCTGTTGTTGAGTTATTGTTATTTTTATGTGTAAAATGTATCTCTATTCTTCAGTGGCATAGACTATTTTATGAAAATGTGCCAGTGCTGCTTTAAAGATCATTTGATTGAAGGATTACGGGTCACGTGTTATTCAATAAATGATATAGGGCATGCTTACGTCACATATTGCGCATTTTTGTTCCATTCAGCGTGTGTTTTTGTTCCATACATTCCTTCTATTGTATGCCTCATGCATCTTACGCCTCGTTGGATGAAATATTTCATCTTTCAACTCGTGAAAATATTCTTACCATTGCATTCATAAACATTATTTGTTTAATAATAGGAATACCATAACCACACAAACAGATGGTAATGGCATTAAGGACAAATATAAGTACAAAGAATCAATGCCAATTACAGAAATAATTCCATTAGGTTGTTGTTTAAAGGTTAAAGTGACAGGAGGAGATTTTTTAGGATACGAATTTCTCTCAAATTGCACAGGATCGATTGTAGACCACCTACTAAGAACGTTCAAAAGGTTTATTGGACAAACAAGTACAAAAGAAGACAGCAAACCTTGTTTTGAACTTGCCTGACTATCGTAATTGTCCCATAGAACACCGTGCTTTGACTTTCTGTCGTGCACGACAGAAAGTACTAAATCATCATATTATTACATAAAGACGGCGTATTCGGCTTATTCACTTCATGTGTGCTCTAATACATTGGAAAACATTCCAAATATGCAAAAAACCCGGGTTTGAAAAAAATTGGGGGCGCTTCTTTCTGGAAATCTCATGTCTCTTTAAGTGATTTGACTGTGCAGATGATATTTTTCAGAGAGATGAATTTATTAGGTGGGAGAATGAGACAGAATGTATGTGTATGACATATACTTCCAAGGACCTAACACAAAAGAAGTCCTTTCGAACAAAGGTCCTCGGAAGTATAACAATGGGATTTATTCCGTGTTTGGCTTAACCGCCTAGGATGCGATTCCTTTGAAGTCCTTAGAAGTATAGATCGTACAAAAATATGTAAGTGTACATATGTGTGTGTACATGTGTGTATGCGTGTGCATACAGGTCATGGGTGGGTGGTTATGAGTGAGTGTCAGTAAGTGAGTGTGTGTGTGTCTGTGCATGTGTGTGTGTATGTTCCACATTGTGCATCCACATGCTTGCAGGTCTAAGCACTTGTGCTGGGCTGGATAAATACTACTTGTTCAACTTAAAGGTGCTTGTTCCAATTTATGTCTATTTTGTTCTCTACTTGATACGAGAGCCTGGTAAGTTACACGTATGCCCATCAAGTACCGTGGGAAACAAACTTGTGGTTTTGATATTGCAAAGCCCTATTCAATACTGTGCTAATATTGATGGTTAACCATTGAAACAGAGGTTTTTTGTTTATATCTTGGGAATGAAATGGATTTGAGAGCTCAAATTTCAGGACAACAATGAGAAAAATACGGCCTTTCATCTGTTATCAAAATCGATACTACTTCCGGGTGAATCGGGGGGTCCCAAAGACAAATCGTCATGTGAGTGCAACAAAGTCGTATCTGCATATTTGTCATTTTGCAGGAAATGCTGTTTTGTGTCCAAATTTCTTTTGTTTTCTATTGTTTTTTAATGTTTTCTTTCTTTCATTAAAATGTTTCTAGTTTGATTTGTGACTGGCACCATAGCTTAAAGTTTGTGTTTTTACCTATATTTACAAAATCAAGCAAGAACTCAATTTTACCCAAAATGTCAGTTACGACTTTGTTGCACTCACATGACGAAATGGAACACACACCTTTAATTGTAGCATAAATATCTTTGCTATCTACTGGAGATAGCAATAAATCAATAATTGCCGGAAGGGCAAGTTGCAGCTTTGATATTGTCCACAGATGTGTATAAGGGGGATTTTAAAATCATTTGGTCAACAGTGGCTAGATAATAACAGCTGTTACCAGTGAATAAATTTACATGCATCAATTTGAACTAAGTAAATTGATGAAATACCTTGCAGCCAATGGTACATCACCGTAAAGGTAAAATGATGCTCTTAAGTAACCAGTAAGTGCTACTTAGTCCAAGAGAAATAGAATAACCCCTGGAAAAAAGAGCAAGCTGATTTTTGTGTTGCTTGCAAGGATTTGTAGGAGGCACATACTAATCCAAATTCTGTATGTCCGTCCATGTTGTGGGGTTATTTTACATTTTGGGGTTATTTTACTTGACATTGTGGGGTTATTCTACTAGAGTTACTTCATTACTATTTGTCCTATAACAGAATAAACCATAATCTAGTATTGAGGTTTATTCTGTAAAAGAGTAGAAAAGAGGATTTTTGTAGTTTAGTAACTCTGTAAAAGAGTAGAAAAGAGGATTTTTCTAGTTTAGTAACTTTATGGGCCTGCGGTGCAATCGAGGGGGCTAAGGAAAATAATGAGTAGTTTAGTAAAATAAAATTGAACAAATTCTTTAAACTGTCTAAAAAAGTGTTTTTAAGAGAAAAAATTGTTAAAATTATATAGTGATGAAAAGTTTTTTTTAAAGAAAAAAGCAGCTAAAAGTGATTTCTTAAAGAGTTTTAGTAAAAACCCCACAATGTAGCTCCTGTAAGTGTGTGTGTGCGTGGGGGTGTGTGTGTGTGTGTATGTGTGTACAGGTGTGTGTGTATGTGTGTGCATGTGCGTGCGTGCGTGCATACTTGCTGTAAGAGTTGTTTGTCTTTGTTCCACAGTTAGCCAATGGATGTAACTCTTAAATAAATAGTGAAATCATGATTCTATGATAAGAATTTTGGTTCATAAGCTGGCGAGCTTGAAAAATTGAAACATTTTGGTCTTCTGGCAAGTAAAGTGTGGGGAAAAAAATGTGCAAACTTTTTTTTTTCAGTTCAAAGAAACCAACATGTCCAACTCTGCCATTATCTGAGAGCATTATGTCTACTTATTCACTGCATGTTAGTTGATGTTATCCTGTGACACTTAGCTCTTGAGATTTTATCCCTTGACAATGTCCAGGAGGCAAGGTAGTAAGAAGCAATTCTATTACGCATAAAGAACACGCTTAAGGCAGGGTTTAAGAAGCACTCTCATATTTGCAACATATCATTGCTGCCTGACCCATGGAGATAAGACTTTTGCATTAACAGAAATGTCATAGACATAAAGTCCTACATATTGATGGAAACATATTTGCCCAGAATCTGTTTTCTTTGAATATATGTATATTCTGTATTCTGACCAGCCAAATTGTCACCAGCAGAGACTTGTAAGGGCATGTAATGAGTAACATTGCTCATCGTGTAATGCTATATCAAATTTTAGATTGACTTTGGAATTTTGCATATAGGCGAGTGTTACCAATTAGTTTCAGTGTTTGTCTCTGGTGCATAGGATCTCAGGTTGTAACTGTGGTGAAACCCTTTGCTGTACTTTATACTTTGTTCATCACCTAGTAGGCAACAAATATTTGGCTTTTGTTCATCCACATGTGAAAGTAATTCTGTTTTACACGCATGTCTTTTGCCACAAGTACAGCATTCACTGTATCTACTGCAGGAATATTGCTTGCAGTAGTTGAGTCCACACTATCATATATCAATTTGCAGTGTTAAGAGTCTTGTCTACACAACCAGCTTCTTCATGGGAGTACCTGTGAAGTAGCCGTGAAGTAGCCGTGAAGTAGCCGTGAAGTACATTGGTACTACATCGCCAGCCGTAAGAGTGGGGGTAATCATCCACCTAGGTACACACGCAGTAGCTTAAGGGCAGTGTTAACCCAAGTGCTTTAGTTTTTACACGAATTTCTGATTTTTGCACCGTTTTAAACATCAACCTGTGTTCTATCGTTACCAACAATGGTTACACACTGCAGACAATCCTGAGCTGTATTTTTTGCCAATTTAAAACAGCTATTTGACCATTTAAAGTCACCAAAACCACATGGTCTTAACGGCGGGAATTTAAGCACATTTCACGCCATCAGGCGCAAGGTGCAGCATTGCGTCGCGCGGTGAATTTTTGCTGCGTAATGAAGCGTGCGCGTGCTTTAATGTACTTTTGCGTGAACGCATCTTGAAAAAACGAAAAACAATATTTGAACAAAGCACTAATTTAGACCAGATAAAATTTCAATTTCTTCTGATTTCTGGAGTTGGAGACAAAAGATGTTTGATTCAATAGTGCATAGAGATGTATTTTCATCACTTATACAACATACTCAATTTTGAAGTTCAAAGATAAAGTTATTTGAGAAAGAGACGGCTTGAAATGGCGTGAAAAGTCACTTTTTTTTTTACTAAAACAAAGATTTTCTCAATGTTCAATTTTCGCAAAATTTGGCAAATTTTCAGACAAGATAACTCCAAAATACTGAAGTAAAAGGTAAGGTTTAACTTTCCTAAGATAGCAACCGGTCTTCTCTAGGGACGGTTTTCTCAATTTTTCATTTTTCAATTTTTAACTAAAGATATTCTCCAATATATACTCAAATTTTGGAAAAGAAAGGTAAAAATCACGCTTTTTTGACATTTTCCCTTATATTTCGAAAAGTAAGCTCTATTTTTAAAAAATGAAAAAAATGTCCCCAGACAAATTTGTCTTGTTTCTAAAAAATAACATAAGAAATCATGAAAATTCAAATTGTTTTTGTTATGCTGTCTGAAAATTTTGGGGCAAAATCATGTTTTTTTAGTATTTTTCTCAAAATACGGAAAGTTTTATATTAATCTGATGCCATCATCAGGTTCATCGTTCAATTTCTTTCTAGAAATGTATACTTTTACATACAAAAATCAAATATTTGCAAAGTTACAAACCAAAATAGATACTCATAAGATTAACACTGCCCTTAAAGGCTGACTCAGAGATTTCGAAATATATTTTTTTCGAGTAGTATTTAAAAATAATCATCTAGAACTAAAGATAGCCACCTACAATGCTTAATTCCAAAGTTAGAGATGAATCGGATCTTTCGTTTTC